>RJWM01001851.1:0-143032 GCA_004363535.1 Dasyprocta punctata | reverse complement strand
CTCTTTTGTGTCTTTACCAGGTGTGATAAAAAAACACAGCGGATGCTGCTGCTGAGTGGTGTTCAATGGAAAGTCAGGCTTGTAAAAATATGATGGTGTGTCCTCATCCACCTTATTCATGGGATCAGGCACTGCACAAGTTCTAGCTCTTCTCCAAAGCCAAAATGATCATGAAAGGCAAACAGTTTAAATCAATTCAGAACAGTGAGGCAGCAATGGCAGTGTCACTAAAGACACTCATGAAAGCCAACTTCCAGAGCTGCTTGACAGTGGTGAGAATGATGCTATGACTGTGTTTGAAGTAGGGGGAGTATTTCCAGGACGACTAAGGGCAGTGTGTCTTTTTACTGTAATACATTAAAAAATTTTAAACATCTGCTATATTTGTGGATTATACCTTTTAATTTAGGCTGAAGTTGGAGTCCAAAAGAAAAGTACTGTGTGTTTGAAGGGAGACACATGCTACTCAGCCATGAGAAACTCTAGCGACCCCTCATAGTGCAGTATCTTCAGATCCCCCATGAAAGAAGACCCCAGGTGCTGTATGGAGAATGATGCATGGGACTGGTGGGAGACCATGCTGAGGCTGCTGTTCAGAGATGCACCTTGTTTGAACCGGGAGAAGGAGCAGACGCATGCTCAGCAAAGTACAGATCTTGTAGAGCACTGCAGGGAGGCTGAGAAAGATGCATGCAGAGTCAGGGCTCTGCTTTCTGCAATATGGGTGGAAATTGGGATCAAAACAAGTGGAAAAAGGGTCCCTACCACTAGGTGGCCATTCTCTCCTTAAGTGAAAAAAAATCAATTGCTTTAAACTGATGATAGCTTCAAGGAATCATGTCCCTTCATTGGGAGACAATACTGCAACGCGAAATGTATTGGTTCGATTGTCTGCCCTGAAATTCTAAAACCAAAGTCTGTCGGGGAGACTCTCTTTTCAAAGGAGGAGTCAGGCCCTGTGACTCCTGGTGTAAACTTCGAGGCTCAGCCGAGGTGAGGAGAGGTGAGAGGGTGTAAGTATTTCTGAAGTTTCTTCCCTCTGCAAAGGATGCTGAACTCCTCTGAAGAGTCTGAATAGAGTTTTTTGGATTTCTGCAGACTGATCTTCAAACAGAAGAACCATCAGCCTCAGTCTTTGATCTCCTTGGGAGTTAACTTGTGTCCAGAGGTCAACACAGGGCAGGGAAATTGAGAGAGCAACTCTCTTCTCCCTCTGGTCCCTGAGACTTGTCTGCTAGTGGGAACAGAAGGATGCATATTAGGATTCACCATGACACGCTGCCCAGGCTGGATGACTGCGGAGAGCTGCTGTCTTTGTGTCCTCCTACAGCAGTTGGCGCAGAGCCGCTGGGCCTTCATGTCAGTCCTTTCAGAGGAATGGGCACAACACTCCCAACTTTCCCCTGCCCTGGTGCTGTGGGCTTTCTGTTTCCCTGCTGCAGATTTGCATCTGGTGGGGCAGGCGAACAGAGGGGCAGTGCTGGTGCTTCCGTGGAGGAGCAGTGGGCGGAGCAGACATCCCCGCTGCACTGGGTCAGGGAGTGTGCATGTGACTCCCCTCGACACGGTGAGAAAGACATACAGTAAGTTGCAAAGTTCAAGGGAGCCAGGCAGCAACAACAGGATGTCTTTATGGGAACCTGGATGGACAAATGAGCCAGGAATGTCTGCAGGGAAAAATGACCTCTCTTCACTGCTCCTTGCCCCACCATCCACCCACCAGGCACCTTGCCTAGGAACCCCATGGCGTGTGGAGCCCGTGCTGGCCAAAGTGGGGATGCCCTCACGTGATATGAAATCTGTGCAACCTCAGGACGTTCTGTGAGCTGCATAAAAATGTCTCTTCCCCAGCCCTGGGCTGGGTGTGGCTTAGTGTATATTGTGTAGATAGAATTTCAGTGCCAGTGGGAGCCTGCAGCTGAGTAGTGCCTAAACTGTATAGCTGGATGTGGAGGTCATATGTGGACTCAGGTTCATGTGCTCTACCCTCTGTGTGACTGGAGATATCTACAGTTACGTAGAAATGAGCTTTTCTTACCTTTATAAGTGAGTGATTCAGTGATGTCAAAGCAAAACCCTAGGCTAGAAATCGGCAAATTCACACCTATAATGTCCTTTGTTCTTGTTGTGGTTAGAAGCAATCACTGAGCCGGGCATGGTGGCACACGCCTTTAATCCCAGCACTTGGGAGGCTGAGGTAGGCAGAGCGTTGTGAATTCGAGGCTGGCCTGGGCTACAACATGAGTGCAAGGCCAGCCTGAGCTACATAATGCAACCCTGCCTCAAAAAAACTAGGGGAGTTTGGTTCAGTGGCTTAAGCGCCTGTCTGGCAGGCGTGAGGCTGTGAATTCGATCCCCAGTGCCACAAAAAAAAAAGCAATCACTGAACCTGGGAACCCCAGGGTCCTCATCTGTTAAATGGGAGAAAGACCTCCCACTCCTCCTTGCATGGCTGTGGGTTAGGTCAAATGTAGAGCCACCCATGAAACTGCTTTGAAATGGGGAACTAGGGCACAGTCACTGAAATTCAAGGTGCTGCAGAAAGAGGTGGGCTTATAGTGTGATTTCTTTTGAGCCAAGGCACCTGTTTTTGCGGGACGATGGGAGAATGGAACTGGGGTCAGAAGGAGAGGCCTGGGCAGTGTGGTGACCTGAGATTGAGCTGGGAGGATCCTGAAGGCACAGCATCTTTGAGACCTGTGAGCAGGAAAGAAGTTCCTCTGTGTGTATGCGTGTGTGTGTATGTGTGTGTGTGGGGGGGTAGGTGGTGGGAAGGTGGAGTCTGAGGCCATTATCATTTGGGTATTGCAATAAATGGGCCCAATCTGTACCAGGCAGCTGCATAAATGCCTGCTGCTTTAAAGTATGGGGTCAGGAATCCAGCTGTGGCTTTCTGGGTCCAATCAGGAGATAAGAACTGCACAGCAGGTGGGAGAAGGCAAGTCTAATCTAGAGTGATTGTGATGAAAGAGCAGCTGTAAGACATAAGGAAATTGGACATGGTTCCCTAGGGACCATATCCAAGGAAGGACAAGTATGGACAGGGTTGGAATCTCAGTGGAGAAGGGATGGTTTGGTCACTTGGTAGCAATGACGTTTGCTGGTTTGGCCAGGGTTTGGTCTGGAGTTGCTGGACAGGAAACTGGCCAGGATCATGGTGTGGAAGGGAGGACACCACCCATGATGGTCAGGTCCTGGAGGGCAAGTGAGAGACCTTTGGGCTATGTGGCTCACACATGGCTCTGTCACCTGGCTGATGAGGCTGAAGGAGTCACCAGGGAGGGTGTAGGAATCTTCAAGGAGGGTGGTAGAGGTTTGTGGGGGTGTCACCTTGCTCTCATACAGAAACAGTGGACAGGTCACTTCCTCCTGCAGTGCCATCTGCAGAGAAACTCTCCCTCTTATACACTCTGTCTTGGTTACTTTTCGCTCGTTGCCGAGACAAAATACCTGACACCCAAAATTAGGGAAGGAAAGGTCTATTCTTACAGTTTCTTGGGAGTTTCAGTCCATTAGTTGGCTGGCTCCAAGATAGTGTGGCGTGGCGGGCCTGCCATTCATGGCAGCTGCAAACAGCAAGGCGCGCTGGCAAGAGAGAGGGAGAGGAAGTGCAGAAGAGGAAGACCCGCCTTCCTTTACATTATCTCAGCTCCACCCATGGGCGGGCGTAGCACTGACATCATCAGTCCCGGTGCTAGACAACCAACCTATCACAAGCAAGCGCCAGACTTAGCCCCATCAAAAGTATGTGAGGACTTGGGGGTACACAATACACACTCTTACATATGCACCCCTGTTGGCTGCAGAAGCAGAAGAGGCCTTGCACTTGGGCCCTGTCCGAACTGGGGTCTTACAGTGCCTGCCTTCCCACTAGCTACCTGCTGGTCTCTTCTGGGAAAGACTAAATGAAAAAATCTCTTAAAACTGATCAGTTATATCTTTCAAGTTAGATTTATTTTATAAAATTCTGTTATTTCATAAAAAAAATCCAAATGTCATGCATGTGCATGCAAAAGTATACGTGTAAACCAACCAGAAAGCAGCAGGGGTTAAGGGAGGGAACCAGGATGCAGAACATTATGGTTCAAGATTCATTAAAATAAGTCTATTGCAGTGTATTTACATAGTGAAATCATCAGAGATATGGAGAAATGTTAGAAAGGGTTCCTCTAGTAGTATTATGGATAGCTTCTGTTTTCCCTTTAGCTCATCTGTGTTTTCCAATTTTCCAGAATGAACTTCAATTTCTTCTGAGGAGAAAGAGAGAAAGAAAGAGGAAGGAAGAGAGATGAGTGGGCAGAGGGAGCCGTCAGGAAGAAAGAGGTGGAGGCTGATGGGTGGGTACAAAGCTAGTTAGGTAGGAGGAACAAGTTCTGATGCCCAGTTGCACAGTAGGGTGACTATGGTTAACAACAATACCTTGTGTATTTCAAAATAATCAGAAGAGAAGATTTTGAATGCTATCGTTATTAGCTAAGTTGGGTAGAACTATTATAGACAGTCAGATAAGGCTAGGCCCTTGAGAGAGTCAATGAAAAAGATGAAAAACACATTACAACTATGGCCAGAGGTGCATCTGTTGGAGGCCAGGTCTCAAGATAAAGAAGAAATGATCAATAAGTGCCTTCCTGGCAAGTGTGAGGTCCTGAGTTCAATTCCTGGTACCAAAAAACAAAACAAAACAAAGCAAGGAACAAACACAAAAACAAAACAAAAAACAAAAAAACAAAAATAACCCAACCAACCAATCAACCAACAAACAAGAAAACAAACCAACAAAAACCCAAGAAGGAATGACCAGGCCTACATGCTTCCCCAAATGATAAGATAAGTGGTAACACCTGGTCCAAGAAAGTCTAAATAGACACAAGTCACCTCAGTGGGTGACCAAGATCTTCAGACTTATCCTTTCCTGAAAACTTCTTTGTTCTTTCCATGTACACTTGCTATGTGACCTGCTTCCCCACTGGATCAACATTACCTAAGTGTCTAGACTTGTAACCTTATTGGTTGATCATAGTTTTGTGCCACCTTGTGGTTTTGTACCCATCTTGTAATTTTGCTCTATAAAATTCCCTCCAGAAAGTGGGATCATTAATAATCCACTTTGCAGGCCCCCTCCTGTTTCTCTCAGGCAGGAGTTGTCTATCTCAATAGATATTCACTACTCTTAACTTCTGTGGTTCCTTAGAATTCATTCTTTGATTTTGGGAACCCAAACTTGGAGCATCTGACAGCTAACAGATTGGGAGTTGTATTATTTCCCCCATATCATTTGGAGGTCCAATGTCATTCCTATATGACTACCACCATGAAGAAACAATAAATGTTTAAGGTATTGGCTATGTGAATTACTTGGATTGAATCATTACACAGCATATTCATGTATCAAAATGTGACACTGTACCCCATAAGTGCATACAGTGTATATGTCAATCAAAATTGAAACAAAACTAAAATGAAAGGGAGGAAGGAAAGGCAGAAAGGAAGAGGGGTAGGAAAGAAGGTGTTATGGTTGATACATTGTGTCAATTTGAGCAGTTCAGAAGTTTAACTAAGAGATTTAGCAGGGAGCCAGGGTTCTTACTTTGCAAATATCCTCATCCTGTACAAGAGAAGGTCAAGATTTTGTGAGTGCTACACTGGTCCTTGGGGGTTGGGTGACATGTGTACAATATAAAGGGTGAAAACAGGCTTGCTCTACCCCCTTTTGCTTTGGCTGCTTTTGCTGGCTGCTGCCTTGAAGTGTTCCCCAGGTGCCAATCCATCCTGCCTTGGAGCCAGCTGTTTATGGACTGAAACTTCCACAAACAGCTAAATAAACTTCTCCTTCCTTCATTTTTGGTGTTGGGTATTTTGTTCTAGCAACAAGAAAAAAGTAACTGAGACAGAATTTCGTACCAGGAGTGGGGTCATTGTTAGATTGTAGCTGAACATGTGGTTTAAGAGGCTTTGTGGAGTTTTGAAAGGTTCAGAAATGTAGCCTGAAAGAGTAGCACTGGAACATCTTAGGCTGTTCTGTATGGAAGATTCTGGTCAGAACTCAGAAGACCAGAAAGTCAGTAAAGACCAGGCTCCAGAGGTTTCTGCTAGGAAGGACGGCATTAGTGCTGGTCTCCAAATGATATGTGTTATGGCTTGAAAAAGGTTTGTCTATATTTTGCTCATATCCAGAGACTTTGCCTGAGACTGATATTAAAGGTGGTGGACTAATTAATATGGCTGAAAAAATTTCAAGGCAGTCAAATGTTGAGGCTGAGGCATGGCTATTGTTGGGAACTTTTAGCAGATTTACATTGCAAATCAAGAGCAATGAGCAGCAGGATGATTTAAAACAGTATGAGTTTGGCCAGAAAGGAAGCTCCAATAAAGCTGTGGACAACAAAGATAGAGCTGAGGAAATCTCTATTGTTAAAAAGAAACAGGAAAATACAAAAGATGACCTGAAGGCATTGTGAAAAACAGCAAGTCTCCAACCTTTGTAGCCTCAAAACTGCAAAAGTGAAAGACTTTGCTTTGAGGAGAAAGCCACAGAGCATCATGATCCTGAATGGTGGCAGCATAAAAAGTTTGTTCCTCAGAATTGGATTCAGAGTGCCCAGTGATCCAGGCACTCAATCCCTACAGCAGAGAGGAGAACCTGGCTACTGCTCCAACTGGCAGCAGACCTTGGCATTGTGCTTGGTGCTGGTTTTAGGTGCATACAGAATGCAGGAGTTCTGAGGTTTAAAATGCTTCCACCCCAATTTCAGAAGGCCTGGGAGGCCAGGCAGTGTGCCCCTGAGAGGGCAGAGTGTGAAGCTGTGAGTGTGAAGCCAAAGGTGCAGTGGAGAACCCAGAAGTTTGGAAAAGCCAGGAATGTGGATGATCTAAGAAAAACTGCAAGGAGAGAGCAAAGTGGGCCTAAGAGACAAGCTGTGGTGGTTACAACCACCAGAAGTGCCGTAGGCGTGGAGTCACCCAAGCCCTTTGGAGCTCACAATTTGCCACAGATTGCCTCAAATGGTGCACATAGAATTACAGAAGTTAATGCTTGCCCTGCTGGATTTTTGACTTGCTTTGGTCCCAATGCTTTGTATCCCCAGTTGTACCTTTTGGAATGAAAATGTTTATCTTGTTCCATCGTATGTTGGAAGTGTTTAACTTTGTTTTCATTTGTACAGGGGTTTGCAGCTAAGGTTTGCCTTGCATCTCGGAGGTGACTTGGGACTTGGACTTTTCAGCAACGCTGAAACTGTTAGGACTTTGGCAACTCTGGCAGATGGACTAAATATTTTTTGCATAAAGGAATGTACATGAGTCTTTGGGGGCTCAGGGGCAAAATGTTACGATTCTAATGTAATACAATATTGATAGACTTAATATTGGTTCTTAAGGATTGTTAAACCTGTGTCATAATGTAAAGTTGTAAAATGATAAGAATAAACATGCCTTTGGATCTGGAGACCTATTTTAAAAAAATGTGTCTGGTTGCTAAGTCTACAAGGGGTGGATTGTTAGAGTTGATACATTGTGTCAACTTGAGCAGTTTAGAAGTTTAACTAAGAGATTTAGCCTGGAGCTGGGGTTCTTACTTTGTAAATATCCTCATCCCCTACAAGATGAGGGCAAGGAGATTTTCTGAGTGCTACACCTGCCCTTGGAGGGTGGTGGACTGTGTACAATATTAAGGAGGAAAAGAAGCTTGCTCCAACCCACTGTTGCTCTGGCTGATTTTACTGCCTTGAAGTGTTGTCCAGGTGCCATGCCACCCTGCCTTGGAGCCAGCTGTTTATGGCCTGAAACCTCCACAGTGAACTGAATAAACCTTTCCTCCCTTCATTTTGGGTGTCAGGAATTTTGTTCCAGCAATGAGAGAAAAATAAACAAGACAGAAGGTAAAAAAAAAAAAGAAAGCAAAGAGGAAAGAAGGGAGGGAGGGAGGAAGGAACAGAAGGAGGTAGGAAAGAAAGGAAGAAAGAAGGAAGAAGGGGAAAGAAGTAAGGGAGGGAAAATGATGGAAAGACCGTGAGCCCACTTGGTCAAGAATGACACAGGAAGCCACTGAGAATTGTCACACAGAGCTGAGCTCCTGTGAATCATCACTTCCTTGCCCTTGCTTTACTGGGCTGAATGGAAGTTTCCCCATTCTCCCTATCACCTGTGTTCTAAAGCAAAGGTTTTGGCCCTCAAATTGTCTTCCAGGGAAAACAAAGGTCTCAGACATCCTTAAGGCTGCAGCCCCACGGGCAACCCTCCCAGGGCCCCAGTTCAGCAGCCTGGCAGAGAGGAGGTCAGTGCTTGGGTTGTTTGGCTTGGCTAAGCAGGTTACACTTTTATTAGACATAAACCTAGAAAAAAGCTTCAACCTGGGGAAAGAGTTCTATTTGGAGCTGGGAAACTAGGCCACATCTAAGATCTGTGACCTACATTTCCTGCTATAGAAATTTAAGATGAAATGGCAGTTGTCATAGCACAGGCAGGCGCCGGGGACTCCATCAAAGGGTGGGAATGTGAAGAGGAAGGGCTGCAGGTTTAAAGAGCTGTTCTATTTGAAATCTTTTAAAATCAAGCCAACGATACTTAATAATGGAAGAAAAATGAATATCCCAACTGCGTATTTGTTTTCCTGGAAGAGCACTGTGTGGTAACCACTGGCTTCTTTAGCGGGTAAAGAAAAAAAAAAATCTATCCTCATTCTGAGCTTGTTAGAAAAATGACCGCTCTCTTTGGCCTCTGCTAGCCGCTCACAAAGACGAATCTCCGCATCGCACACTGCCTGCCAGCCGTCTGCTTTTTGTTAGAGACTTCTGAGAAACTGTTTCCTTGATCTCATTGATCTGGGCTCTTTAGACTGAACCCTGCAGAGCATCTAAGGTTAATAGGCTCTTGGGGCCTGAATTCCCATGAATCTTAGTTATGAGGGGGTGGGGGAAGGAAGCTGTCATCCAGAAAGAAAGTAAAATGACAGTGATGTGCAGTGCTCTCTCATAACACACAGCTTCTTTGCAGTGGAGTCTGGAGGACCAGGCCAGCGTTCAGGTGGTCATAATCACACAGAAACTCTTGGGCCTGAGATCACTGCATTCACCTTCAGTTCATATTAGCTGTCTCTGTAATTGTTAAAATATGGAGGCCAAGAGGTAACTGGATGCACATTTATGGTAGGTAGTTCTAATATTCCCCAATATCTGCTTCTTTCTTAATTCTGGTTCACTGAGCACTGCAATTTCCCATGTCAGTGGTTCGAGTCCTCATAACATAGCAGAGATGAGTTGACACACGCAAACATTTAAATACTGATGCTGATTCCTGGTCCCTCCCTCATCTTCCTGCCATGTCACCCAACAGTGTCACATAAGAAGCCAGCATCATAAGACCCATGCAGGTGACGTGGAGCAGAACCCCCTGCCCCAACTGTGTTCAGACAGGTTCTGTTAGGTCTGTTGTTGTGACTCACTGAGATTTGGGGGTGATTTGTAGGCTTATCTGACTTACATCATATTGCCTCATTCTCGCAATAAATAATTCGCTAAGAAATTAAACCAAAACAAAAAATCCTAAATGAATGCCTGGGAAAGAACATGCTGTTGTTGGCGGTACAGCAGGGATGTGGCACCCATGCCTCCGTAGTCTCAGGGCCTTCTCTGTGCCTTGGATCTCCCTTTGCTTTTCTCTTGAAAGAATACGTGCATTGAATTTAGGCCAACGTGGAAAAATCCAAGGTGTTCACATCTCAAGATCCTCTGCAACTCTTTCTTTCCAAAAGAGTTCACATTCAAAGTTTCCATGTAGCTGGACGTATTCCCTGTGGGCCAACACTGAACTAATGACAACCACCAGGCCAGGCAGCATATACCCATGTCTTTCCAGACTTATTCTCCCAGTAAGTTTCTGGAGGAGGTAGGTATTACTGTGCCCATTTTAAAGATAGTGAAACCAACTTGCAGGGGAGTGAAGTAAGCTGTCATAAGTCATTCAATTGTGGGAGCCAGGAGCTACATCCAGGTCATATTCCTAAACTTGTGGAATTTCATGTCCTGTATATATGCAAATAGGTGTGATTTTCCTTAAGCTTGATTTCTGGAGCTCCTTTGCTTCTGAACCCCTTAATAAGCCTTGCCAGGAAAGCCTGCCTACTTACATCATTATCACAATTTGAATGTATGTGGCTTGGGCAGTTTTATTTTCATATGATGTAGCTCCCAGATTAAATTCTGCTTACAGTGAAGAGGCTGCAGCATCTGATGAATCAGAGCCTCTGACTTCCCCAAAGGATTAATTACTCAAGATTAAATTAACCTGGTTAAACTCAGCCAAATGCTTTAATATCTAGTAGAGAGGTCTGGGTAGAGATGAGGCAATGCAAAATGCCACAGTCTAAGGGGGTGGTGGCACTGGTGTAACACCTCTTCTACGTCCCATGTCACCTGGAGGCGTGCAGTGCGACCTGTTAGCAAACATACAAGTGAATTCCATGTGTGTATGTGTGCAAGATATGTCTTTCAATTTTGCATTGGATTCAGGCTGTGTCTTTATTAGAGTATCAGTTCTACCTCCCACAGTCATCATCTTCTGTCTCCTTTGCTGGAATCCCCATCCCTAAACCTGGAAATGCAGGGTCAGCTTGTAATGGTGGGGAAACAATTGCTGACCTGGAGATGCAGAACACAACAATGCACAGCAGCTCTGATTAAGCCAGTTGTGTGTGGCCTACTCTCTCTCTGGACTTACTGCAAGGTGATAAATGCCTTTATCTGAATCTTACATTCCCTACTCCAATAATATCCTGTTGGGTAACAGGAATTCTTCAGATGATAAAGTAACTCTCCTTGAGTGTGTAGTGTGTGCTAGAAGCTTCAGAGATGGCTGCATTTTATTCGTATGGCAATGCTATGAGAAAGGTATTGAGATTATTTCCATTTTAGAGACAAGAAGAGCAAGGTGCAGAGAGCATACATAATGCACCCAAGGACAACAGTAAGTATAATGGAAGTGGGGTTTGGATCCAGAACCAACTTTGCCTCTGCCCTAGGCTGAACCTCAGTTGATGGATCATCTGGAAATCCCGCTTCTCTTCTCCTTTTGGTTTCCTTGTTCTCCCCCTGCTCAATCTTAGATCCATGCACTAGCCTGGGGTCACTCTAAGGAGATCTTTATTCCTTTTCAGAGTGTTCCTCTTGCTGAGCAAACCCCATTCCTGCTACTATTGACCCCTATCTGTGGGGAAGGGGTGAGGAAACAGAAAGCTCCATTCCACTGCCTGCTTTGCCTGTCTTGCTGAACTGGCTGGGGTGACTGTGCTGCATATGGAACTGTAACCTTCAGGTTTGTTTGGGCGTGGAACAGATATTTCCTCTTTGGAAAGAGGACTTAAAGTTTGTTACTTGAGAGGAAGAGCACACAGAATTCCTCCCTTCTTCTGGAGCACTGTATTGATAAGGATTCATCAGCTATGATCAGCTAGTTACATCTGCAGGGCACGTGGGCAGGATAAGGGACAGTGTGTTCCTGGCATGGTGAATAATAAGATACTGAACTCAACAGAGACAGGGACTTTATTACTAGATGGGAGGTCATGAAGGACTCTGCCTTTGAGTTCACTTCCCCCTCGGTGTCACCTTGTGTGTGTGGGGTGGAATGAATATGCAAAATAGCGAAGAGGCCCTGTGTGAGGTGGCTTGACAAGTCTGTTGCCATCCTAATTGGTGTTCAATTGCTGGAGAAGCCTGGCCACCATGGGTTAAAGGCAGATTTTAAATTAAAGGGTTGTGGATGTTGGGTCAGTGAGGATCCAACCAGAAGACAACTAGCTAGCCTTCCTGATGAGTGGCGTGAGCAGCGTGGACTCCAGGTAGAGAGAGATCTGTGCCTCCCGCTAACCTGTTGTGTTGGGTCAGGGAGGATCCAACCAGAAGACAACTGCCTGCCTTCCTGGTGAGTGGCGTGAGCAGTGGACTCCAGGTAGAGAAAGATCTGTACCTCCTATATGCCTACCAGTATGCAGGCTGAGAATCAAGAAATCCCCCTGGCTCCGCCCCCAGCAACCTGCTGGTTTGGAGGACTATCTAAGTTGATAGCAGCTTAGGTACATGGAGCAACTAAATGCTTGCATTGCTTGGTTGTTTTTGCAGGCCTGGGGCCGGCAGTCTGAGCAGCTCTTGGAAGGATGACAGTATGCAGTATAGCAAATACGGGGGATTCCCTTCTGTCTTGTCTTTGAGTCCCAATATTTTTCTCATTGTTTTGCTTTATTCTGATTAATTTGCTTTATTTCATATTCTGTTTTGATTGGTTTTGTTCTGTTTTGTTTTTGGTTTGAGTTTACTATACCTGATGGAATGGTCAACTATTGTGAAGATAACAGGATACACTATAGTAGCTATTGTTTTCCTAGTATCTTGCTTTGAAGTTCTGTGCCAGTTCTACTGCTTTGTTTTGATTGACTTTGTTCTGTTATGTTTTGTTGGATTTTACTATCTTTAAAATACAATTAAATAAAATTGAAAAAATAAATTAAAGGGTTCTGGATTTACAATTAGTTGATTTTGATTTAATGAGATTTAACTGTCTATTGTCTGTGCCTATAAATGGTATTTCCTAATGAAGGTATTCTGTAAGTAGAGACTTAGGTGTAGCAGTGATCAATAGCTTAGCCAAACTGGTGGGCTTGTATTTTCTCCCCAATTCCTGCCTGTACTGCTGTCATCAGTCCCCAGTACCTTCCTTGAAATCGTCCTTGTTTTGCTTATTGTGTCTTTGGGAGTTACTGGCTCCTTTCTGCACTAGAACAGTGAGACTCTGGCTAAGGTCACCCCGATGACTACGAGCAGACAGTCTGGGTGGTGAGGCTCCAGGAGTGTGATGCACATCTGTGCCTCTGAGGGTGCTGTTGTTGGGTGGTGGGTTGGGGCTGTTGTGAGCTTTGGGGGTTCTGCCAACTATCACAAGGTCATGCTCTTGGTGACATAAAGCTGCTCTGCTTTGCTGTCCTCAGGGTCAAGCGTACTTGTCACAAGGTCCAAGGCTGGTCCAGGACTCTGCATCTTCATAAAGCTCCGACCTGTCTGGCTCCCTTCATGCTCTTAGGAACTTGGCAAAGTTACAGAATAATGATGCCTTTCTCTCCAGCCTTTCTTTGCTATATCCCACATGCCCTCTGTGGAAACTCTCCAACAATCTTCTGTGGAGGGTTTTCCAGTTCTGAGCACCTCTTGTGACTCAGGCCCAGGGTAGGGGCAATTCATATTCCTGTTCAGACTCATCTCAATTCTCCCAGTGAGCCTTGGGCTATTTTTAAACTGAGGGTAAGCAAGGCCAGTGAGGTCTGATACTTTAGTAGTTTCCTCCACTGCTAGAACGCAAATGTGACTAGGGTCTGGGTCCCATCTGTGGAGGGTCCTCCTATTACCCCGTGACCGCTGGCTTCTTCCTCCAACAACATCTGCCTTCTGCAAGCTAAATTTTCCTAGCCATTATCTTTTGTTCTCATTGATTTTCTATTCCATTATTTCCCCCTGTAGCAGAACGATGTCTCTGTAAAATACAAATCCAATCACGTCCCCCTTTTGGTGCAAAATTATTTGTGGTTCCTATTGCTTTCCTGATGGAACTCAAGCATGGCCTCTCTGGCTTCATCAGACCTTAACCCTTTGCAGTTCCTGTCCTGCCCCCTCAATTACACTCACCTTCATGCTCTTGGAATCAGTGCATCACCTAGAATTTTTTCAGTTCTCTCTTAGCATCATCTTGTTGCCCTTAATATTCTCTCCTCCCTGAAAGGACCAAGCTTCTTCCCATCCTCCAACATTCAGCTGGAGAGTCACTCCCCCGGGAACCCTGGTCCGCACTGCATAAGATGATCTTGCATGAGGACACTGGGCCTTTCTCTTTTCTGGGTGCAACATGGCAGAGACCCCTTTCTCTACTGAGGCACCTCTCACCCAGCACCTGCACTCACAGCATCAGAGTGGGAGCCATAAATTTTCTGCCCAGATAGTCCCAGCCTGTTTCCAGGGCTGTGCACTCTGATGTCAGAGGGACAGGTGACTGGTGGCCACTTTAGGAGGAGAATGGAGTATGAATGGTGTGTGTATGAATGGAGCTTGGTACAGACTCTGTTGGACACAATCATGCACCATGGCCTCGTGAAGACACAAGGGGCAGAAGGGAGCCAGGCTGGGGCTGAGAGCACCATTTTCCTGGGCACTGGAAACACATAAGCCAGCCCTCAACTCTGCGTTTCCTTTTCCTTTTCCTTAACAGGGGCTGCTGACACTTGAGAGGAAGCCCTTGATTGTAGGCTACACTGATGGAATTCTGGAGGTCAGACCAGAGGTAAGAGCTAAGGCCCGGGGGTTCATTTTGTTCAAGAAAGACTTCAGTCTGGATTGGAAGGCCAGTCCTGGTGGGTGGGTGGACTGGGCCAGAATGCAAGGGTAAACTAAAAGACAGTGCCTTTGAATCACTGCCAGCACTCTGAGGCGAGACCTTGCAGTTGAGGTTCAGAAGGTTGTGGCAAGCACCAAATCATTGCCAATGCTTTGATGCTGAGGGCTGCATCACAAGAAGTCACATCTCTAACTATCTTTTCTCACTTTCCATGCTATAAACAAATACACCCCTCATCAATACACTTTCAGGGTACACGTCCAGGAATGTTCAAGGAATAGGCAAACTCCACAGAAGGAGTTGGAGAGGTTTGCTTGGAAGAGAGGACTCAAGGGGCAAGGTAATTATCTTCAAATCAATGTTATATATAATTCATATAGTGAAATACTCAGTAAATAACCGTTCAAAAAGCCCACGATGCCTTGTGAATTGAAAGCAGCAATTTGAACTGCATGCCGAGCATCTTCTTACAGCTTGTTTAAAACTGTTAACAGAGATAGGAGTGCACATGCTTCTGTCTGTCTGTCATCCATCTTTCTGCTTATCTGTCTATATTATAGATCTTTGTATATGAGTCAGCTCTAATGTTACGGAGGTAGAATAATTTATAAAGCTCAGCTTTTCAGTTTACAAAAATGATTTTCTTGAATATCTATATCCAAACTCAACTTAAACAAAGGTTCCATTTTCTGTAAGGAAATCCTGAATCTTGCCACCATAGGGCACTTATTTCATTCCTGGCTTAAACTTTGGTCTTTGGGAGGAAATATCTGTTCATTAAAGGGTTTCAGCTTGGCACTTTGTCCAAGAGGTGGCATCTGACTGTGGGGGATGGGGTCATAGCCTGGTGGAAAGGGGTGGGCTGTGTGTCTGATTGTGCTGGCTAAGTCCTGGGGCTCCTGTTGCTGGGGTGGGAAAGGAGGTGTCCACATTCTTTTCCAGATGGGCCCAGCAATGGTGTCTATCCCCACACAGTAGTCTCTGCTAGGCAGAGGTTTCTTTGGACCACATTAGCTTTGCACTGGTTCCTGGGTGAGGATTCCTACCAGAAGTACAGAATTAGCTCCTTTGGGTCTCTGACAGTGTTGTATGCAGCACAGTTAGCTTTTTCTGTCTTGTTCCCCAGCTAAGCATTGACCTCCTTAGGGTGACTGAACAATGGTTGACCTTGGACTTCAGGGATTTAATGGTTATGATGATGGGAGGGTAGAGTAGCCAACCTTCTCATACCTGACTAGGGATGAGGCACTTAGGTGAGACTTCCACTTTCTGATATCTGAAATCAAGGTGAAGGCACAAATTTCCTTTATTCAGAGTCACGTCTAGTCTGAAGGGAGGCAAGGAGAGAGGGTCCCCTGACTCTTACTCTTATTTTTCCAATACATGGATCCTTATCCCCACTACCACAATCATTGCTGTATGTACAATATTGTACTGTGTGAATTTGTCATAATATACATAAGACACATGGATTTTTTTCTTTGTCTTTATGTATGTTATAAACAGTGCAGCTGAAAATTCTTGTAAATGTCTCCTGGGGTACCTATGCAAGAGTTTCCATAGGGTATTGTGTAAAAAAGAATTTGTCTGGTTTTTGTTCCTAGTTTCTGAGGCAGAGCTTCAGACTCCTGGAAATTCCTGAGTGACAGGATTGTCTCTGATATGCTAATGATATGACTCTTGAATGCTGTCGGTGTGGCTTCAGGATAGGGGCTGGTGATCTGGGAGACTAAACATGCGAGAGCTGGGACCTTCAGCTGCCTAAATCCTCCAGAGGAGGGGGCCACAGGTTGAGTTAAATTGCCTTGTTAATTAATCACACCTATGGGAAAGAACTCCAATAAAGAGTCTGTGCCGAAGCTCAGTGGATGGTAAATACAATAATTTATAAGGAGGTTGGTGTGCTCTGGCTCCCGGAGAGAAGGCAAAGGAGCTTTGAGCAATGGACCCTTCCTGAACTTCCTCTATGAGCATCCTTTACAGTAATTATGTGTAGCACTTTTAGGGCATTCTGTAAGTCATTCTAGGAAAACCATGAGGGTGGTATTGGAGACCCTCACAATTACACCACTTGGTTGGAAGTGTGAGTGGTTTCTGAATTGAGTCCCAATGTAGATGTGGCCCTTAGCTGGTGGGGTCTGCACTCATTGTTGTATGGTGGCATATGCAACTGGGAACGAAGCAGCGCAGGGTATAAACCTGGGAGTGGGGTGGCTGTCAAGGTGTTTTCCAAAGTGCTGACAAATTCACCCCGATCCGTGTCCGGTTGTTGGCTATTCTGCACCCCTGATGAATGGTGCGCTTTCTAATGCAGGCCCATTTGGTGGGTTCTATTGGCTTCTCATTGTGATTTTAATTTGCATTTCCATTTTTCCCTAAAGAGATTGACATCTTTTTATGTGTTTATTGACTATTACTGTTTCTTCTTCTATAAAGTGCTCATTTATCTGTCTTACTTACTTTTCCTATTATCTCTTTCACAGATATATGTGTTTATGTAAGATAACATTTTCTATCTTGACTTATCACTTTCGTTTCAAATAATTTTTAACATAATCATATTTATTAATCTTCTCTTTGTATTCTATGTTTTCTACATCTTGTATTAGAAAAAAATTCTTGCCTTCAAGGCCTTAAAGATATTTTTCTGTATCTTGTTCCTAAAATTTTGCTTTGCATTTATGTTTAACTTGCCCACAATTTATTTTGGTGTATGAGGTGAGGTGAGAGCCCACTTTGACTTATTTCTGCATGAATAACCCCAGCAAAATGTATTGATTGGTCCTTCTTTGCTACAGAAATGCTAGATCTATAATAAATCAAGTTTCTATATATGAGAAACTTTATTTTTGGCACTCTATTCTATTTTATCAGTTTGTTTCTCTATTTTGTGTTGACGCCATCCAATTTTTATTGTTCTTTTTGGTATCTGCTATATGACCAGCTCCTTCTAATATCTTGATTATTCTTGACCCTTTGTCTATATATGCATAGTTGAATCAGCTTGGCAAGTACTAGTAAAATAAAAGTTCTTGGAATTTGATTATAATTTTATTAAATCTGAAGGTAAATTTGGAGATAATTAAGAATTATATGACACCAACTGATATTAATGTTAATCCATTAATATGGTATGTCTATCTATTTGACTCTTCCTTAGTAATTTTCAATGTAAGTCTTGTACAATTTTTATTAAACTTATATTTAGGTGTTACACATTGATATCTTCTGCTGTAAATAGAGTGTAGTTCTAAATTGTATCATTTGATCATCAGTGTATGCCCAGAGGGTCTCTTTGTCACACAAATAGAACCACAATAAACGTCTTTGTATATATCTGCTTACAGACTTGGAGCAATGTGTATATGGGGTCTGTCCCTAGGGAGTGCGAAAGTATATTTGGGGTCTCTCCCTGGAAAATGCAACTCCTAATTTGATGATGTTGTCCCCATGGTATCTCAGAATAGCTCCCCCAGCAGGATGGGGTTTCTGTGTTTCCACTTTTCCTCTAAAGCTTGGCATTAGCCACTTTCCTAACTTTTGCCAGTCTAATAGATCTAAAGGAATGTCTCTTTGTTATTTTAATTTGCTTGTCTTTGCTTCCTAATGAGTTTGGGCATCTTTTCATGTGCTTGTTAGTTTTTGATTTTTTGTTTTGTGAAGTGCTCGTTTGCATCTTTTATTCATTTTTGTTCTTTATTTTTGACATGTGCCAAAATTCTTTGTATATTCTAGATATTATTTCTGTGCTGATGTAGTCATTGTAAGTATCTTCTCTTAATCTATCTTCTTTCTATTAAGTTTGTTCATGATGTCCCACATTAAATAGAAATACTTCATTTTGGGGAAATTAATTTTATCTTTTCTTCCTTATGATTTTTGTTTTTGAAAATTTGCTTACAAATTCTTCCTTACCCCATTAAGAATACAAAATATTTACATGCATTTTGAGATATAATTTTATATTCTTTTTTTTTGTATTTTGGCTTTTGATCCACCAGGAGTCCACCTTTGACAAAATGAAATGCAGTAGTAGAGTAACTGCCACCACAGTGAAAATCTACAACATTTCCATCCCTTCAAAAGTTTCCCCAGGACCTTTTGCAGTTAATTTTCTCTGTATTCACTCAGTACACAGCAGCATGTGATCTATTTTCTATCTTTAATGCTTTGCCTTTCTAGGATGTCATGCGAACAGAGTCTTGTAGTTTGGAGCCTTTCGTATCTGACTTTTTTAAGTTAGCCTTTTGAGACTCAGTCCCTTGTTGCATGTACTAGTAGTTCATTCATTTTCATTGTTGAATGCTTTTCTATTGTATGGATGTATCATAATTTGTTTATCTATTTACTGATTTACAGACATTTGTTTTTTCCCCAGTTTTTGGTTACTATGAATTAAATTGCTATGAACAGCTGCATACAGTTCTTTGTGTGCACATGTTTTTATTTCTTTTCAGTAAATACCTAGGAATAAGATTTCTGAGTTATATTCTGTCATTCTTGCCAATTTCTGAAGCAGTTATGGAAGTCCTCTTTTGTGAGTGTCTTTAGCTGTACTGTTGTTGCTGCCTCAATGTCCTGAATCAATTAAAAATGCTCACCTTTCATGGTTGTTTTGATTTTGGGGAAGAGCCAGAAGTCTCAGGGTGTCAGATCTGGTGGATGAGGACACATCGTTTTTATGAGCCTGCATTTCTGTTGGATGGTAGCCAGTAATAACATTCACTATGTTTCTGATCATATGTCATAAAGACAACCACAAAAGAGAACCTGCAAAACTACTTCAAAAAGTGTCAAGAACAAAGAGACAAGTGTGTAAAAAGTAAAAGAGAGAGGACTGGAGATACGGTTCAGCGGCACAATTCCTGCCTGGCAAGTGCAAGGTTGTGAGTTCAATTCCCAGTACCAACAAAAAGTAAAGGAGAGCATCTTGAAGCAGATTAATGGCAATATATCTTTTACTGTAATCAGTTAAAAAATTTAAACATTCACTGTATTTTTCTATCATCCCTTGTATGCTTACCTGAGGTGCACTGGTAGGACTTTCTTCAAAGTTAGCATACCAGTGTTGCACAAGTAATAAATGAGAACTCAGGTTGTTCCATATCTTGGCAGCACCTGGTATTATTGGTCTTTCTAATAGACATCAAAGTGGGTAAGAAGTGCTTCTGACATGTATTTTCAACTTCACTGAGTGTGTTTTTCATTTCTAGAAGTTCCATTCATATGTTTTCAAATTTGTCTAGTTATTTTGAGTTGTGCTTGTTCTTGATTCATCTCTTCTTTACCCTTTTTCCATTTAGAGTTTATTTGGTAAATTTTAATAGACTTAATTTTTTAGAGTAGTTTTAGGTTCACAGTAAAATCCAGTGGGAAGTACAGATCTTTCCCATGTCTCCCTGGCTGTCACACAAGCATGGCCTCTCCACGATTTTGTATACCCCACTATCGACATCCTTTATCAGCTTGATACATGTGTTATGATCAACCAACAACTGACACATCACTATCACCCAAAGTCCACAGTTCATTTTGCGGTTCGCTGTTGGTGTTGTACATTCTATGGGTTTTGGTGAATGTATAATGTCATGTGTAGTAGCATTATGGTATCAGAATGGTATCAGAACACTGCCTATTCATCCTACTCTGTAGCAATCACTAATCTTTTTACTGTCTCCATAGTTTTGCCTTTTTCAGGATGTCATACACTGGGAACCACACAGGATATATCCTTTTCAGATTGGCTTCTTTTACTTAGCAATATATATTTTAGCCTTCTTTAAGAAATCACATTCTATTTACTTTATACTTTATGTGTGATAATGCAATATTACAGTAGTTTCAGGGTTCATTTTGCTGTTTTTACAGTTACTCTAGTTCACAATTTCCTGAGGATCATGAGCTCATGTTATTTGGAAGTTTATCTGAAAGAATGCTTTGGGCCTGCCTTGAAGATGGCTTTCCTCAGATGGAGATGTTGTTTGCTCTCAGCTGTCCATAGAATGACTAATGCATGACTATTTGAACTGAATTCCCACCTTAAGAGTTCTCAGATCAACCATGAGTTTTGAATTCAGCCTGTGAACTTGAATGGATCTGACCTGAGGATACAAACTCTCAGGGAAGATGTTTACCCCTTCTCTGCTACTCATCACAAATAGTGAGGAGTTCAAGATAAATTTCCTTGTAGGTCTTGGAGATCCAGGTTAGCTTCTAGATCAGTCTTATAAAAAAGGGTGTTGTATATAGGGTCCTGGCTCTTTTTGGGGGTGGGAGAGGGCGGAGTTGTTATACTGACCACTTTTGAGAGGTCCTGGGCTTTGCTTTACCAACAGAAAAGACAGGAAGGAAGTAGAATTGGGCAGGCAACCAACTATCTTAAATAAAAACTGCATTAAAGACACGAATGCAAAGATACTGTGACAATAAGGGAAAACTGGGACAAAGAAGAGATACAGAATCCTTACAGGTGTTTCTAAAGACACAGCGCTAGTCGACTATGGGGTCTTACACAACTCTTCTCTGTTAAGATTCACCCATGATTCTCATTCTAGAAATGTTACTTGTGTTTGTTCCACATGCCTAAAGAGATCTAACTTGCAAAGGATTTAATTTATCTACATACAGATGTTGCTGGTGTGTAGCGGAGACACAGCAGAAATGAACACATTCCAACTCAGATGGGAACAAACATTGGGGAGACAAAATGAACGGTGGCATCAAAAGGGAGAGGGAGACAGAGAGAGAGAGAGAGAGAGAGAGAGAGAGAGAGAGAGAGAGAGATTCCATGCATACCAGGAGAAGAAGGAGTGAATGAGCCAAGGAAGCCAAACTTGCCTTATAAGACCCTGATCTTGTACTCAATATAGTCCCACAGGACCTAGCCTACTCCTGTGAGGTGGGCATTAATGCTTTCAACCATGATGTTAATCTACCACAAGGCAGGCTTATCCTCCCCAATGACCTGATCACCTCCTACTAAGTCCCAATTCTTGAAGGTTCTACCATTTCTCAGTTTTGTTACATTGAGGACCAAGCCTCCAGCACACTACCCTTTAGGGGACTGTTACGGTTTATACACTGTGTCTACTTGAGAAGTCTAGCAGCTTAATTAAGTAACTGAGCAGTTCTACATCCTGGGGTGTAGAGCACAGCTACCTGGTCATTGTTACAATTTGAGAAGGTCAGAAGTTTAACTGAGAGACTCAGGAGGGAGCCAGGAGTCTTACTTTGTAAACATCCTCATCCTGTGCAAAGGAAGGCAAGGATGTTTGTGAAGCTACACCCACCCTGGGTGGGGGTGTCCTGTGTACTATATAAAGGAGGAGAAGAGGCTTGCTGTGGCCCTCCATTTTACTCTGGCTGCTTTTGCTTGGCTGCTGCCTTGAAGTGTTGTTCCTGTGCCATTCCACCCTGCCTTTGGAGCCAGCTGATTGTGGACTGAAACCTCCAAAAACTGTAAGCTAAATAAACCTTTCCTTCCCTAATTTTGGGTGTCAGGTATTTTGTCTCAGCAATGAGTAAAAAGTAACCAAGACAGGGACAAAGTACATCCAAACCATGGTTCTGTCTGATGAACTCATTAGGATAAATTACCAGAAGTAGAATCACAGGGATATGTATGCTGATTTTATTTTATTTACATTTTTTTTGGTACTGGGAATCAAACTCAGTACCTTGAGCTTGCCGGGCAGGTGCTGTTCCATTGAGCTATATCCTTGGCCCTGTAGACCAATTTTAAATTTGAGTAAGTATTACCTAATTTTTCTTCAGCTACCTTCTTATCATCACAGTATAAGAGTCCTTTGTCTTCTGTATCTTAGCCGTCACTGGATTATAATTTTAAAATATTTTTGCAGTCATTAGTGTGTAATCTTGTAAGAGTCCTCTTATGTTTGTTCTAATGCTTATCTATAAATATTCAATAAAATTCAACATCCATACATCCACCAGGTCAGTTTCTCTTTCAAACGTTTTTTCCCAGTTTCCATCTTTGGAAGATGGTGTTTGGGGATGGGGACAGCCTCCCTGGTGTCATGGCAGCGAGAATGCTGCCTGGTCCATGGAGGGGTCCCATTGCCTTGGGTTCTTCCTGACTCTGCTGCACAGGGTCTTTCTCTTGCCTCCTCAGTGGGTTGCCTGCTGGCATTTGCTACTTTCTTGGGCCAAAGGTGACATCCAGTTCTACCCCTATCCCACGGTCTGGACTCTGCTCTTTAGTTCTTATTGCAGGTCTTGGGTGTCAGCCACACATTCCTTCTGGCCCTTGCTCCCTCTGCAACTTCAGCCTTCTTTGGTCCAATCCTGCTCCTACATTGTCCTTTCACCACAGACCTACTGACTGGCAATATTCTTCTATTTCCTGTACTCCCAGTGGTAAGGGAGAGCTAGCATTTTGGCTGTTTCTTAATTGGGGAAACATTTTTGGAGTGTCCCAACCCACACACACTGAGGTATGGTAGATAAAATGCCCAGAAAAGATGTCCATATCCAGAATTTCTTGTGTGAATATTACACTGTGATAAGATTGGGACAGGAGGAACCTCCTTTTTCTTGTCTCCATGTTTCCAAGAGGTGGGACTGCTATTGGAGCAACACTATCGCCTTTCTCTAATGCCTCTCTTAACTTCTGAAGACAAGGGGCTTAGAGAAGTGGCTGAGCCTATTAAGTTCAGAAACTCTTTCTTCTTGGGATTTTCAGAGTCGGCCTTGGGGTTCCCTGCTGTGGGCTTTATAGGGACAGGGTCTGGCACTGCTGAAGGAGCTTGTGTTTGTCCAATGTCATCTGCGACCAGGTAGGCAAAGGATCAGTGGTGGGGGGCTCTATATTGGGAAGCCCACAGTATTCTTCTTTTCTCTCTCTCTTCCCCATATATTGTTTAATCCACTGTGAGTGGTCATTAAGTTGCTTTCCTTGTTTTACTATTAAATCATACTGTTCTGTAAACATTTGTGTACATATTTGTTCCTTGCTTCTCTGACACACTCATTAGGATAAATTACTAGGAGCAGAATTGAAGGGTTAAATGTGTGCTGATTTTAGATTTGGAGAGGTATTACCTAATTTTTCTTTACTCTCTCATCCACATAGTGTGGGAGTTCCTTTTTCTCAATGCCCAGCCAAAACTAGTTATAATTAATTTTATAAAACATCTTTGCTCATTTGAGAGCTGAAATATTGTTTTAATTTCCATTCGTTTTATTAGTAGTGAGACTGAACATCTTTTTCAGTTTGTTTTTCTTCTTTAATTTCTTTGTGCATATTCTTTGCAAATTTTTCCAGTAGGATGGTTTTCCCCTCTCCTTTGATTTGTAAGAGCTATTTTTATGTTTGGGATCTCAATCATTGGTTGATGGTAGATTAGCGTCATGGTTGTTCCAGATGTGATTTTGGATTAAATTACTGAAACCCTGTTTTTACCCCTTCACATCTAAATTAGTTCATGTTTCACAAATAGAAAATGTTACTTTTCTCCCCCCACCTTACACCACATCTCCCCAGGAATAGTGGAAGTGGCAGCACTGGTAGCAGCCCCAGGACTGGATGATTTTACAAAATAATGATGCACCCAGAGAGAGCAGGAATCAGAGGAGAAGAACCAGACAATGTTCTGGAGGGCAGATGTCGACAGAGAAGACCAGGGGCAGCTGCTGCACTCCGGGGGAGGTGGGAGAGAGCAACATACTAAACATTTTCTTTTAAAGAAATTTTTCTGTATGTTGTAACTTTTCTTCTGCAGAGTCTGACCTATCTTCCTCACCTCCCTTTGGAGCTATTTATTTAAATAAAGTTCTTCTATGCCTTGTCTCTGAGCTGTGTTTCTTTAGTACCTACCCCTGTGTGGCACTGGATTTAAGCAACCAAGAAGCTGCTCTCCTGACCTGGCTGTTCACTGAGACGGCACACAGGAGGTGTGTATGGCAAATATTTTCCCTGTTCTGTTATTAGTTTTTATTAAGTATGTGGCATTTTGCCATGTAGGAAAATATTTTAACTTTAAATGTTTAAAATAATATTACTATGTTTGTGCCAGAACACATTTGTATGCTGGTAACAGAAAACACAATACAGAAGGACTTGAACTATAACCAAATGCAGTGGCTCATATGAAAGGAAGTCTAGCAGTCAATGGGCCTTAGATCAAGAACTTACATCTTTCCATCTTTTGCATCAGTGACATCCTAAGTCTGATTGCTCTTGTGGTTAGACGATGTCTGCCAGTGACAGTCATTCCCCTCTGCTCATGTTTGTGGGGCGGATGAGAGGGGAGGTAGGAAAAAGGAGGGAAAGAAAGTCTTGCCTTGTGACTCTCCTTAAGAGAAGAAAAATTTCTTATAAAAACCTTCCATTACATAGCTTGTTTACATCCTTGTTGCTGGGACAAAATACTCTACATCCACAAGTTAAAAGAGGAAAGGCTTATTTTGGCTTACAGTTTAGAGAGGTTTCAGTTCATAGTAGGCTGGTCTCAAGGCAGGGTGGCATGGCAGAGGGGCACCACAGAGGGGAAACAGTCCATGGCAGGGCAGACAGAAAAAAGCAGTAGCAGAGAGCCTCCTTTTCCCTTTTTATTCCATTCAGGCTACAAGCCTATTAGTTGGTACCACTCACACCCAGGGTGGGTGGGTGGCTTCTATTTTCAGTCAGTTCATTCAGTTACACCCAGAACTATGCTAAACCAATTAGTAGACGAGTCCAGTATCACACACCCATGATCTAGTCACTCCCAAAGCCCCTCCTGGGAGTGCATGAGGCTTTGCTGGACGTTTTAGATGTAAATCATAACAATGCATCTCACCACATCCCCAATGGTAGAAGTATCATCTTTGAAGCCATCTTAGCAAAAAGGAGGGGCTTTCTGCACTTGGCTTATACAAAGGATTTTGAAAGCATCAGCACTTTGGAGTGAAAATTCTTAAGGCCCCATCCCAGACTCCCTGATTTAACATGCCCTCTGGGTGCTTCAGATGAGGCCTCACCTTTGCGACCCACTGGCTCAGGGCCACTGGAGCTGAGTCACTTTGTGCCCTGACTTTGGCTGAACAGAGGCAAAGTTCTGTTAGGAGGAAAGGAGAGGTACCGGTGATGTGTGGGACAAATGATCCACAACCGAAAGCATAGATGACCCTTACCCTTAACTTTCTAAGGAGAAGTTAATGCATTCCTAGAGGAAGGGATAGGAGGGTATATAATGCTCAGGACTCTATATTTCTCATTTAATGTATCGGGGAGACTATTTTATGGGAAGGCTTATAAATCTCTTTCACTTTTTATAATGGCTATTACTCCATTTCATGAATGTTTCATAATTCATTCAATTGGTATCCTGTTGATGGACCTTGAGGCTGTTTCTCATCTTTTGCTAACATAAACAATGCTGCAGTGACCATCTGTGTCTCTATATTTCTCTGTGTGGGAGGATATGGCGAGGTGGAACTTTCAGCTCAAACGGAGGCCTATCTAAATTTTGCTAGATATTTGTAAATGGTGTCTCAGTGTAGTGACATGAGTTTACTCTCTACCAAGAGTGTACGAGAAGTTCTGTTTTTTCACTCTGCACACCTCTCCAGCCTTGGGTACTACCGTGCTTCTAGATCTTTGCTTGTCTAACAAGCAAAACTTACTATTTTCATGTGCACATATTTATTTGTTCTCATTTGAACTGGCATTTCTTTATTTATGTGGAAGGATGGGTACTTTTCCGTATTTTCTTATGCTTAAAATGCAAATTCATGCCTTTTTCTCGGGACTGACTCTGCACAGATATTTATATTTACGGGTTTCCTCAGAGGCTTCAGCCTTGGGCATCATGCAAAAAAAGCCCTGCTCAGCTCCCAGGTGTCGCAGCAACAGTCTCACAGAGCAGAGACCCCTTCGAGCCACTGTGGAGTGAAACAGAAGGTCAAGGCTCTTCCATTTGCAAAAGTGCGGCTTGCTTCGAACTTTTCAGGAACGCGCTTCTGAGGTGCAGACTGGGACGTGCATATTTCTTTCCTATCCAGATGCCTGATTGAAATGACTGCGAACCCCTGGATGGAAAAAATTATGAATCTTTCAAGTCTGAGCTTTTGGTGGAGGCCAAGTGTTTGCAGTCCTGGTGGAAGCCTCCAGCATAGCTTTCCCCTCGTGCAGTTTGTCTCCCAAACCTAGTGCCTCCTTGATCCTCAGCAGATACCTTGCAAATACCACCTCCTCTGGGACTTGTTAAAATACTTTATCAACGGCCATCTTTCTCAGCAAGGGTGACCTTTAACTCAGCTTTGCTGTCACTACCTGGCTGGGATAACCTCCAAAGCAAGGTTGCCATGGCGATCCTGCATTCAGGCCAACTACATCTGACTTCTGTATCTTATTAAATGTTCCCCAAAAGGAAATCACACCATGACATGGAAGATGAGGGTCATTCATCCAGGCAATGAGGTTCTGCTGTCCTCACCCCCTCCCCAATTACCAGCCCGACCTCCTCTACCTTGAGTGAATCATCGCCCCTCTGGCTTCCCCTTTCCTTAATCTCTGTTGTCATGGTAATTGTTTAAATTTTAGGGAATAAGGGGGTGGGAGGTGGTGAATGGTGAATGTCAATCTGCCTTTCAAAAGATCTTTTTACAGCTCAAATCTAACACCACTGGCAAATGTCAAGAGTGGGTGCATAATGAGGCCGAGTTAGAGACACTAATTGAACGGATATTCTTTTCTTTTTCTCCTTCTTTTCATTGTGGTGTTTTCCTCCTTTTCCTAGGGACACTGTTTTCACAGTGATTCTTATTAAATCCTAGCAGGTAATCTTTAAACCACAAGCTCCGGGCTCCTTGCTCTGGGAGAAGAGTCAGAATGCACAATAGCTGCTTGTGACTTTCAAGAGGTTGTTTTACATTCACCCCGTGGTTAGAAGAAGAGAGGAAATGGCGAGGAATATGTGGACCTCACAGAGCCTGCAGGAAGGGACCTGGCTCTCAGGCCACTGGCCACTGTCAGGTTAGCAAGGGGAAGACTTGGTATCAGAAGATGAAGACCCTTGGACACGATGGGTACCGTCACTGGTGCCTGGGCAGGTCAGTGGCCTTGGACTCTAGAGCAAGAAGCCCCGCGTCTGCCTGATCAGCCAGGAGGCCTGGCCTTTTGACCAGCACACAGAAAAGGGGGCAGGCAGGGGAGAGGGCTGTTCTGGGTGGGGTAGGGTCCCCTTCTTCTGGAAGCTCTCCTCACTGTCTTGCTCTCCTGGGACCCGGCATGCACCACAGACCAGGGGCTTAAACCACAGAAATGTATTTCTCAGAGTTCCAGAGGCCTGGGTAGCACTTTTTGATCATTGAGATACAAGACTCAGCCCCTGAAATTTTAACAAGGAGGGGTTTGTTTTGACTTATATTTTAGTCCATAGTCGACTGGTTCCAAGGCAGGGTGGCAGGGCAGAGGAGAGTTGCTCAAGGCATGGTGGACAGGAAGCAGAGAATGAGATCAAGGGAAAGCGAGGGCGATGCACCTTTCCAGGCCGTGCCCCCAGTAACCCACCTGCTAACAGCGAGTCAGTGATAAGCCCTCATACTCCAATCACCTTCCCAAAACACTGCCTATCAGCAAGGAGGCTCTTGGGTGACATCAAGACAAAAGCCATAATAAAGAGAGAGAGAGAGACAAAGGTGGGGGGAGACAGGGTAGGGAGAGATGAACACGGCAAGGCTGGACATCTGAGATCAAGATGACCTGAGGCTGATTTCTGAGGCCTCTCTCCTTGGCTCAGGGACTCCGTCTTATCTTTGTGTCTCTGCATGGTCTTCTCCATGCCTGTCCGTGTCCTAATCTCCTCTTCTTATGTGGACACCATTCATGTCGGATCAGGGGATACAGTTTAGCCTGTCTTACCTGCCTGCTCCTGTCTTGGCCTCTTGCTGTAGTTATGGAGGCAGCAGCCAGAACTCTGTTCTGGATTCAGCCCTTAGTAGTACCAAACTAGAGGAGTCGGGAGCTTTGTTTTTCACTGACATCAGTTGCTGTCATGATGCTATGCCAGTAAAATTCAAATGATGTTCAAATAATGTAAGAATCTGCTGTTAAATACATAATACAGTACAATGTCCTAATAAAATAGTGAGAGTTGTTGGCCAGATGGCTTGCTATATTCTCTTCCAGGTCCTGTTCTGTCTTACTCGCTCACCACTGCCGTAACTGTCACACTGCTGGTGGATGATCATTGTTTATCCACCTGATTGGGAGCTCCGCCCAGGCAAGGTCAGGATCTGTTTCCTTCACCCTGCATGCTAGCCATCAAGCATGGGGCCTGCTACATAGAGGGGCTGAAAAACACACTGTGAATATATGAATTGACATAAAATCTTGTTTCTTCTTCTGCTAGAGAATGACCAACCACCGCGTCAGTCATCTTTCTGAACAATCAGCCTTCAACTCCCGCTTGCATCTGGAAAGCACAGCCACAGCCCTGAAGGGAGCCTCCAACTTTGGGGGGGCCTTTGTCACCCAGCAGTCTGCCTTGATCCCAGAGTCAACCTGGTCCTTCCCTTTATTTTCTAAGGATGCAACACAAACATTGGTCTGTTTAAAAAACTCACTGAGTCTTGAAGGAATTACATTAAAAAAATAAGAACTTAAAGGTGACCCTGGGATTTTGCTTTCTTCAGAGATCCTCATTCCTGTGGTCTTAATAGGCTCCATACCTTCCCATCCCATAATAATTTATTACTATTTTTTGTACTGGGAATTGAACCCAGGGCCAACACTGAATTACATCTCTAGTAAACACTCACTACCCTTTTAAAGTTTTGAGACAGACTCTCGCTAAGTCACTAAAAACTGGGCTCAAACTTGTGATACTCCTGCCTCAGCCTCCCAAACTTGTGATACTCCTGCCTCAGCCTCCCAAACTTGTGATACTCCTGCCTCAGCTGGATTACAGGCATGCACCAACCCTACTGGTTCTACGGCAGTTTTTGTGACAAGTCCTAGGCCTGCATCCAAGCTGCGAACCTCACTACCCTCCATAGCAGAGTTAGTCTGGTGTCTCATGTCACCCTCACAACACTTCTAGAGTCCCCATCCCCCCCCACCCATGTTTAGGCCAGGTTGGAGCTAGAAAAAATGAGCTAACATTGGATTTGCTGCCAGACATCCCTGTTTTGTAGATTTTGTTATCCATAGACTAAAACCAAGATGACCTTCATTAAGGGAAAGCGGATTAGCCCTGAAGGGCTCAGCTTCTAGCAAAAGGCAGTAGACTTGCCCAGTGAAGTGTGGTGGACACAGCAATGGCTTTAGCCTCTGGTGTCTACCTGGGTGACCCTGAGCGTGTCCCCTGTGCAGAGTAGGCCACTGTCAGGCTAAGTGGAGTAAGGGGGAAGAGGGTATCCCAGCCCAAGGAGGTCATGGCTTTTTCTATCCTTCTGTCTATACTCCACACATCCAAACCAGGGCCCATTGGGTTGGGTTATAAAGACAGGGCCTGCCTGGTATGGAACATGGAACTTACGGCTTTCTCCTGGGAGGCAAAGTGGGGCTGGTGGCTGTGATGGCACAGTTAGCTGGATTTTCTGAGTTCTTTTGTGAGATCCTTTATACACTGGACCCTGCACAGAAGGTTTCACAAAAACCATCAAATCCAATTCCTGCAGGCACATGTGGGCTTGCACACAGATTAGTGGGGGCTTCTGAGACACCTTTCCATGTCTCACACTTGAGGAGCAAAGACTGAAATGCAAAACAAGCCTTCACTTTACCCACAACTTCTCCCTGAGCCACTAGACGGGCTCCAGGAGTCTGGGCACAGCCGTCCTGAGCACGCAGTGAAGGGAGGTGCCAGCTGCAAGGATTCCAGCTTCCCCAGGAGATGAACACAGAAATGGCCAGGAGCTCCATGGAGTACCAGTCCTGCTGGGTGAGGGACATTCTGAGACCCTGCTGCCCACCCCAGCTCACATTCTGCCTTCCAGGGAGGGGGCCAGTTGTCCTCACCATAACCATAGGCTTCCCGGTCCTCAACCACGTCAAGCTCAGACCAGCTTCCAGATGGGGAGGAAACCAGATCATACGTTGGGTTGCAGTTGCAGGGCTACCAGGTGTTAAAAACAAGCTAGCTGCTTCTGTTCCTTGCTAATTCCTGCCTTTTCCTTTCCTACACTGCCACAATCATCCTGTGTCCTGATCTTGCAGTGGCCACAAATTGCATCAAACTAAAAAGCAGTGAAACCTGCCTTGGGCTCCTGCCTGGTGGGTCCCACAGGTGACTGCGCTTGTGGGTGGGGCAGGAGTCTGAGATAGATGCTGAGCATAAGCATAAGGTCATTAGGGGACATTAAGAGCAGAACCTGCAAGCTGGGTGAAACCACTCTCAGCTTCTCCCCAAGCTCCAGAAGAGCAGAATCAACAACCTACCAAAAAGCTAAGGGAGAGCTGGCCACAAGGGGCCTGAGAAAAAGAATGAAGGGGTGCTGGTGAATGTCTGCAGTGACAGTTGCCATTAAGGACCAGATGGCATCCCTGCCCCATTGCCCCAACATCGAGTAAGTCCCCAAGATTTAGGTATCGCCCTGGTGAGGTCCAGGAGTTCTGGCCATGTTAGATCTTCCTCCAGTCCCTGGAGTGATGGCTTAAACAGAAATAAACTGGAGTTATGGAAAGATGAGGCAAGCTTTATTACTTGTACACTGAATTGGGGACTATGACTCATGTCCATTACTACACAGATCTAAAGGCCCCTTCTCCGAGCAGCGAACCTCTGAACTTTGTATGCAGACTGAGTGCTGGAAAAGAGGAAAGTGTTGGTCCTGACTTAGGAAGCAGGGGGATGAGGGTCTGTGCAAGGCAGGGGAAAGTGGGGACTGAGAGGCGGCATGTGTTGAGGGATGTCCTTTGGCTTCCTGTCCCAGGAAGGTCATAAGCAGACAGAAGTCTAAGTCTCTGCATAAAGTAAATTACCCAGGACACAGGCTCTGAAGCAAGTTTTCTTTTAGACTTGAGAGATGGTGGGGAGCATGGGCAGCCTGGCCCTCTTGCTGGGAGCCGCTCAGCACTGCATCTCCTGCTTCACATTATTTCTTTACTTTTGCAACCATGTCCCTGAAACTCGCCTACAGGGGCACATCCCCAGGTCAGCTGCTGACAAATTGCTCCTTCATGAAGAACGCTGCTGTGTGTGCTCTGAGCTTAGGGAACCTGGAATATATTGTGCTAAACCTCATACCAGGTGTCAAAATGAAGGAAAACACACGCACGTGCACACAGGCACACACAGACACATGCCTCTGTGAGTTTCCAGCAAAGAAAGTCCCTGATCCACCTCTTCGAGGAATTCACATTTTATTCTGTTGCTGAGAATAGATACTGGAAACCTGTCTTCTTTTAATTTCCTTATACTTCTCATCCCCACCTTGAAAGCAACATCAGGCACCTGACAAACAGATGTGATGGCTTCCACAGCCTCCTTCTAATCCAGCAACAAATGCGGCACAGTTGCCACGCACACACCGTGTATCCTGCTGCAAAGGAAATCTCCCTCCTGGCTACTGTCACTTGGAAATGATTCCAGCTTGGACTCTTTTGAACTCCACCTTGGATGCAGGCAATTATGAAGATGGTGCTTGTTAACACTAAGCGTGGTAGCTTTCCACAGCCACTCTTCTTCCTAGCAAGATGCTGAAGACCGTGTGCCTGTGACTGAGTCTGCCAGCACCTTAACAGATGGAAGGTGAAGAATAGGTCTAAAGCCGTGGGTTCCCAGTGCTGATGCTTGGAACCCTAAAATTCCTTAGATTCTTTAAGGTTTGCCATTAAGGAGAGAAGAAAGCCATGCACCCCTATCCTTTCTTCAAATGGAAAGATTTTGTTTTCTAATTTCATTTTGGGAAGAAATTTGCTAGACTGGGTTTGAAAATGATGTGACTAAAAAAACGAAGAATGCACCACAAGATACACTAAGACTTCACCCCCTTGGTGAAGATGGGCAGTGGGGTTTATGTGAACTTTAGCCTTTATCACTGATGTCTTGGTCTGAGTCCTGTAAAAAGGTGTTAAGGAGGCCAATGCGAAGATCGTCATTCTCCAGTCAGACCCAGTCCACATGGAAGCAAGGCCATCAAGTTTCTTGCAGGCTTCTGTCCTCTACTTTGAATAGGCTGCGACTAAAGAGCAATTGCATTTCCTACAGGCTCTCAGTTGGGCTCACTGATACTTTTAACATTGGGCTGGGATGGTCTGTTAAGAGAGGCAGTAGCTCTGTTGGGTGTTCACTGGGGTGAATGAGTCACCTGCCTGCTCTAGTCTCAGCATGGGCTTTGGGGCACAAACACCAGAATTTGCATCCTGGTCTGCTGCTTCCCAGCTCTGCACTTCAGAACTTACTCTTGGAACCTCTGCTTCTTCATCTGTAAAGTGGAGAGGACAGTGTGTACCTTCTAAAGAGACTGTAAGAATCGAATGGAACAATTCACATGTGATGTGCAGTGTGGTGCCTGGCACAGAACAGGGACACATGGCACTGAATCATCACCACCACTGCCGCACCACTGCCACCATTAACTAGCTGTGAGAGTTCAGTGACTGAGCCGTACCTGGGTTGCCATTCAGTTGGGGGCTGCATTGAGGCCCTTGCGACCTCCCAGGGAAATGTGTGACATGGAGGCACAGTGCAGTCATTCAGGGATGAACTTTGGGCTGTCTTTGGCTGCATTTGGGAAGGCAAGATCTGCTTACTGGGTCAGTTGATGACAAGTGGTCTTTGGAGATTTACACAATTACTGAAAGGGCAGGAAGTGGATTCCCACTCACTGGATGACTACATTAGGTAAGTTTTAAAAGAAGCATCTTTTGGGTTCTCCCTCCCATCCTGGACGTGGGGTGCTGAAGCAGGACCAGCTGTACCTCTTGGTTTGAACCTCTTGAAATCTGGCCTGGCTTAGAAGCCAAAAAGCTTTGTGGATTTCCTAGAAGGAATGGCTCCAAGTAACCTAACAGAGAGTGGCTTGAAAGGAGGAAGAAAGGCTTGTTGTTTCTCCAAGGGGACTATCAAATACTCACTCCAAACACCCTGTAACTAATTCACTACTTTACCCCAAGCACACATCTTTTAAATTAGGTGGAGTACAAACGCGTCTTGTTTTGTGCCATTAAGTTCAATGGTTTTACACAATATTTGAATTACTGGTTTTTCTTTTCCTTTGGAGGCAGACCAAATCAGACTCAATCTACTTGCATTAAAAGGCATTCATGAGACCCAGCCAGCCCCTTCTTGCAGATGGAATGCCATATGTTTTGGCTTACCCCCCATATGGAACAGTAATAGGCAATCTAAGAATAGAAAGCACTGCTGCCTCCTATCCACATTCCCGGTCACCTCTAATCCAGAAGCACTTTCCATGCTGGACAGAGGTAAACATGTTCCTCAGGAAAAGATCTAGAAAAATACCATGAGTCTGGAGGAATAAGATTTGTTTTGTGTTTTCTGGCCCCTTCTAGACTCCAGAACGTGAATGTAATCAGTTCCAAGACTTTAGTCCACCTACCACATGGCACTAGGTGCTATTCTGTTTTCACTTTTCCAGGAATATGTGCAGCCTTTTAACTTGAAAACATAACCTTTGACTTTTTTAGAGGTCAGGAGGCTCTAGAAATAGCAAGTTAAGTGGTCTGTTCCATTCAAAAGCATTAGTACTTAATTTGATGTGTCTTAAGATTTCAGGATAGAAACTTAAACGCACTGTGGTTCAGGAGAGCCTGTGGTAAACATGAAATCCAGATCACATCAACAACTAAAATGAAGCTTCAGTTTTTGGAGAGACTTCATGGGAGGGAAGGACCAAAGTTAAGTAGGAGGTAAGGGTTTCTTTTCCCACTCTGGGGTTTCAAGAGCACTGGTTGTTAACAAGTTGTGTGACCTCGAACAAATGACAAGATACAGTTTGTCACCTGGAAAATAAAGGAGTCAGGTATAATTCACCTCTCGCCCCACCTTTGCTTGCAGGGTGCTACTGAGGCGAGTCTCAGTGGGTAAGATGATGAGGTGAATTAGATGTTTACTATGAAGACAGGATCTGAGAGAAAAGTGTTTTTACTATCTATTTAGACTTGAAAGTCTCCAAGGTCCCTTCCAGAAACAGCAGTTTTATTACACTTATGATTCAGTTTATTCATAAGAAACTTGGGCGCTGCAGCTTCCAGATCATTCTCTAACGGCATGAAACCTCTGTATTAATGCTCAGTTCCATCTGCCCATGGCTGTGAAATTTTACTTCTTGGCTAGAGTGTAGTTCCAGCAGCACACCATTGAATGTCATGGCAACACAGATGTTGCTAGCCTGGAATTCTGATTTTAATGTGATTGTAAGCCAGAGGTAAAGGGGCAGATGATAGAATTTCAGTTTGTTTGGGGTTGCCAAAATGTGGTCCCTATTTTCTTCTAGATATTTATGTTTGAAATCAGCCACAAACACGGCTCTTGAGTTACCAAATATTTATTTTCTGGGACCTGAAATATTTAACTCTAAAAGCTCTAGGCCTTTGCGATTGCCTGACTTCTGTAGGCTGGGCATTCAAGCAAACTACTTGAACTATTACCTATAACAGCATATTGAAATGGGACTCTCTGCCTTTCTTTTAACTGAGATGCCAAAGGCCAAGGACAAAACAAGCACAGCTAAGCACCCTCCTATTCCAGAGGAAATGTCAGACATCTACAATGGATGATCAAAAAATACAGCGAATGTTTAGTTTTAAAATTTATTAGACAGATTCATTGCCATTAATCCCCCTGAAGATACTCCCTCTTGCTTCAAACACTCTTATCTCATCATTCTTGCCACTTTCTGAAGCGGTCCTGGAAGTCTTTTATTCTCAGTGTCATTATAAGATGTGGAAAAACAAATATGGTGCATACTACTGCCAAGTGCCATCCAATGGAAAAACAGGTTTTCATCCACCTTACTGGATCTGGCACCATGTGACATCTGGCTCTTCCTCAAAGTTAAAAATAACCAAGAAAGGTGAACATTTTGAATTGATTCAGGACATCAAGTCTGTACTGACATGCATGTAAAAACACTTGTATGTAGACTGTGTAAAAGGAGTGATCAAAACCCAGTAAGATGATCACTAGCTCAAAAGCTATCTCTAGGGTATAAAATCATTGAAATCAGGAAGGGTGGATATAAAGGGTAGGAAGAGCTTTTAGTGTGTGGCACAATGTATCCCACCCTGCCCCCATGTATTGGGAATGGGAGGCAGAAGTGTCAGAAGACATCTGAAGGGTCATGTAGAAAACCAGTGTTCCCTGAAAACAGGGGACAGAATATAGGGGGGCCTGAATTTGTGTCAGGTTCTCAGGAACACTGCAGCCATTGGGGGGCAGTGCTGTGAATTTCCTAGTGGTCAAATGAACAAGAGGAAGAGAGGAGCTTTGAAAGGAAATTTGTCCAACACATACAACTGGGAAGGGAATGAGTCTCTGAAGGGTGATTTCTGTGTCCTCAAGGACTAACAATTGGAAGTAATCAGTGAGAAGAGTCATCTGTTATGGCAGGGGAAGTGGAGGAGGAGAAGGCAGAGTACAAAAGAGAAAAACTGAATGTCCTCTTCCCTTTACATTCGTACATATGCTTGAAAGCAGTAAAGACATGAAGGGAGAAGTCTAAAGACGTTCATCCATTCGTATTTTTTCCCATTTTATTGCTTAGTTGTATCTTGCATTACTCTTTCAGAATTTGCTTATTCATTTTCCTTTTGATCCATGTGTGGATTGTTTCCCGTTTGGGGCTATTAAGAAGAAAGCTGCTATGTTTCAGCATTCATGTACAAGTCACTGTGGGAATGTGTGCCTTTATTTCTGTGCATAAATACCTTAAATACCTAGGAGGAGACGTGAAGGCTCACAGAAAAACTCTTGTTTAGCTTATTGGCACAAACATCATGCTGTTTTTTAAAAATCCGGAATTGTGCCATTTCTGTACTTGTACTGACAAAGTGGGCTCTGCTTAGTTATTTTTGACTGTGTGCTGCTCATTTTCTGGAAAAGTTGTTTGTGGGAAATCCTTTTTTGGACTAGGATGAAAGTGCCTTCTTTTGGGGAATATTTACTTTGCTTTTTCAGGCTTCTTGAGGCACTACCAGCCCAGGATTACTTTCTGCTACATTTATGATTGAGGTTTGCTTTACCTATCAACATGATACACATCTGGGCTATAGTCTACATAAAGGCCAGCTTGTGGTCATGGCCGCTCAAAGAGGGCTTTGAGATATTTATCCCTTCTGCTTTGTTGCATGCCAAGCACTTCTCCTTGCAAGGCCCTGGGTCTGAGGACGTGGTGAACTGGGTTTCCTTCTTGTTAATGGTGTGACCCTAGTTGTCCCATAAAAACCAAAACTCAGTTAGGAAAATGGCTTCAGAATGAAAGAAACCTCCATTTGCATCTTTATGTTTCTGTTTTTACTTAGTTCTCTAGATTTCTACTTTCACTTAGGTTTTAGATGGGCTATTCATTGCTCTCTGACTAATGATTTAAATATTTTAAATATTTTATCTAACATTTTTAGCTTTTTTAGGAGGAAAGTTGGTCTCACTTGTCATATTTCCATATTGAAGGTACATGGGTCTATTTTCAGAATGCTTGGTGAGACTTTTTTAAAATTAAAACTTATTTTCTAGTGTTATGGAGAATTTTACTGAATTATCATTTGATAATTTTCTGTCTCTTCTGTTTTCACCATTGTCGTTTAGAGCTACAATTATTTGGCTGATGGATCTCCTATGTTGAGGCTCTAATTTTCTTATTTTGTGTTCTTTTTTCCATTTTTATCTCTTTGCCCTATTTTCTGGGAGAATTTCTCAATGTTCTTTTCCATTGAAAATGCTTCTATTGAATTTTTATTTTTTGCTATTGTATTTTTAATTCTAATAGCTCTTTGTTTTTCATGGTTCACCGGATGCAATTTTCTTCCTTACGACATTTTTTGTCTTGTCTCTTGAGTAAAATATCTTTTCTTACTTCATTGAGATTATTAGTGATAGTGTTTCTTCCCTGGCTCAATCATTGGTACTCCAAACTTTTCTATTTGTTCTCTATTCTTCCTATTAGAGGTTTCCTCAGATGTCTGGTGGTCCATGAGTGCTCATATTTTAGCAGTGGGCACTACAGTGGTAATTGAAAATCGTGTGTGACTTTGAGTCAAGAGAGACTCAATTTATGTTTTGAGGTAGTTCTTCAGTGGCTTAACATGATGAAGGTTAATTTCCTATGCAACACACCCAGCGAGGATTGCTATAGAACTCAGAGACCCAGGCTAATGGATGTTCTAATGCTTTCCTCATTATGTCATCTGAACTGTGCACTCTCTTTGGGCTCCTCGCTTGGGGAGCAGACTGGCAGACAATTGTGTGCTGGTTCTTGCAGGTTTCAGTCCAGTGCAGTGACACTTCTGCCTCCAGCTGGAGGTTGAAACTGTAGCCTCCAGATTTAGCTACACTTAGGCTCTGCCCGTGGCGTGGGATGTTTAGGGTGCCACAAGCTTTTGACTATGTTCTCAGTGTACCTGATCTGGCTGGCCCCAGTATCAGTATCTATGTACTTTTTCTCTTCAGCTGGTCATATTCTCAAAGAAAAATCTCTTTTAACCTATTAGCTAGAGGGTGAGCCCGGATGCCAGTGTTCTGGAAGCTGAAATGGGAGAGAAGGCTGGAGCTGGGATGGTGGTGGTATATACAGCAGGCACTATATATATAGTCACTCTGTGTCTCTGTATTACTTGGTACCCATGTCCTGTTCCCGTCCCTGGGTTACACAGTTCTTTACTTTTATCATCTCTGTGCTTTGGGGTGAGAAAGCATCATCCAGTTTCCCAGAAGGGAGAGGCAGTTTGAGGGTCTAATTGTTTCTTTAAAGTCTTTTAACCAATTTCTCCATGTTTAGCCTCATATCCAACCCCATATTCACAGACATATGGTAACACCTTTCCTGCTGCCAGCTTATAACCTAGTCAAGTCAGTTCCCATTCATCTTTCTGCTTGCTGTCTGCCACATGTCTCTTGTTGTTTTCTCTCCCACTACTTACATGCCAGTGGATTTGTACCCCTTTTTAATCATTTTTGTGGTGTTTCTGGAGGAAGTTAAGGTAAATGGGCTTTCTATTCCCTTATTTTTACAAAGGATTTGTTTCCACAATGGTTTTATTTATTTATTTATTTTTTTGGAAATTCTCCCACTGGGTGACTATGTCTGGGATCTCACATAGGTATTATCACTCCAAGTTGTTTTCATTGGAACTTGGTGCAGTTCTGTCCCATTGCCATTCAGAAAGCAAAAGAAAGTATTTTTTTCACCTTCCATTTTTCTCTTTAGCAAGGCAGATGAGTACATTTCTTAGCTTTGGAATATTTTTGTAGATGAAAGACCATGGTTAGTTCAAGAAGACTTGGTAAAGAAGAACCACTGAATGAGCAAACAGATTTTATTTATCTCCCCTCACCATCCAGAATAAAATACTGTCTGCCAAATATGTCTCCAAGACCTGAAACCATTGTTCTGACTCTGGCACGATAAACTTCAGAGTATGTGGGTTCACCATGAAATTACTTAATGTAGAAAAGGTCTTATTTGTTTGTTTTTTGTTTTGTGTTTTGTATATTTAAAACTCAGATATGTTAGTAGGATTTCAGCCAGGTAAACAGAGGCTTCTCTAGGTATTTCACACCAAAAGTGTTGTAACACAGGGAATGAGAGGCTTACAATATTGTTGGATGAGCTAAGAACAAAATTCTGGGAAAGTCTTCACTGGCTTCTGGGAAATCAGCAATTATAGGAACCTCAGGAAACTGCAACTGTTCATCTGTGTCTTCCACTGCCCCAAAGAAGGTAAACTGTAGCCATCGGTGAGGCTCATGTGTACTGTCTTCTGAACCTCTGTGATTTCCTGTCTTGTTTCTAAATAATGAATCAGTTATTTTCATTGATGGAATCTAAATCAGAACCCTGGTGTTAAGGGATACTGGGGAATACAGTTCTTAGGATCCCAACCCTACAAATACAGCAGACAGCTTTAGAGGCATAGTGTCTCTCAATGTTTTAAGAATTTATTTAAAGGCATGGTGGTGCATGCCTTTAATCCCAGCACTTGCAAGGCTGAGGCAGGAGGATTGTTGTGAGTTCGAGACCAGCCTGGGCTACAAAGTGAGTTCAAGGCCAGCCTGAACTGCATAGTGAAACCCTGTCTCAAAAAATTAGGGCTGGAGATTTAGCTCAGTGGTGTAAGCGCCTGCCTGGCAGGCTTGAGGTTGCGAGTTCGATTCCTGGTACCAAAAACAAAACAAAACAAAACAAAAAGAATTTATTTAAAGATCAGTCAAGTTGACACTCCATCTTACCCATCATACTCACCCTGCCTTCCCCAGTTGCTATGGTTAAATAAAGTGCAGGTCCTGCTCAGTGATCTATGAACACCCATTACTTTCATCTTGGTTTCCCATTTCTGTCCAGTTGACTCCCATTGGAACACCCAGGAACCCCCATCTTCCATGAGAAGGACCAGGGGAAGGCTGATCTATATGCCAAGAGCCTAAGCAGTTGCGGCTACTGTGGAAAACAGTAATATTTCCTCAAAGATGGACCTGGTGGCCCCTATTAGAAGGAGAAGAGCTGTAAAGAAACCTGGGGAACCTAACGTGGCACACTGAAGTCTCAGTAATCACACCTGGGGGAAGGTGCGCTGCAAAGAGCATGAGTGTGCAGACCACAGTGCATGCTGGGTGGGCACCTGTCTGTCCCTGTCAACCCGCAGTGTGGTTCAGATCATTCTTTACAAACCAAGAGTCTTGTGAATCCAAGTGGCCTCTCCTGGAGCAGCATCAAACCTACAGAGGTTTGTGGTAAGTGGCAGGACTTGTTCCCTTGGTGGCTTTTTTTGTATTGGTAGGAGTTGGCAGCAGCGTGGTAGCCAGTTACTTGAGTGAGTCCCCTGTCTGTTTCTGACACCGAGTGGGATCAAGCCTTTCCAGGGTAGGGAGCCTGGAGTGTCAGTTCGTTCTTCAAGGCTCAGCTCATCTTCCTTCTCTGTGGATCCTGCTCTGAACACCCGCAGTTGCTTATATCAGCTCTCCCCTTTCATTTCATTCTGCCATTCATTGTGCACAGGGTTTCCGCTCATTAGACTTGAGCTTCTACAGACAGAGCCTGCGTGTCTCTGCTGCCCAGTGGCAGCCCCAGTTCATTTCTGGCTCTCAGTGGTGTCTGGAGTTGGGTGAAGGGATGGAAGCATGCGCCCTTTGGAACACACATGCAGTCTTCCTGTTCCTCTGGGTGGTCGCTGGTGTGGGTCGTGTGCAGTGCATGTATACTACAGCCCAGAGCCCTGGAAGAGGGCCAGACCTTGTGAAGCTTGACCTGTCCCAGGATCCTCTCTTCCTTTGTTACCCATGTGTCCTCAGAGAAAAGGAGAGATATCTGCACAGGCACATGAATTTGGTCTCTAAGGCTTATTTCCAAGTTTCGCTTCCTGTCTCAGTGGTATTGTCATAAACAGAACAGACAAGTTGAAGAGGAAGGAGCTGACACAAGTCAGTGGGAAAACTAGAATCAAGGTCAACGCCCACTTATTGTAGGGATTCACAGGCTCCCCCTGCCACCCTGTGAAACCTGCCCTCAAGTACGCTTCCCTGTGATGTGACCTCTGCAAGGGGAAGTCCTGTTCCTTTCTTCCTGTTCAATCTCTCCTTGCCCCCTCTCTCTCCAGCAGCCTGTTCATTCATCTGCAACTCCCTTTACCCATGACTGCCCTCCCTCATCCGCTTCTGTCACCAAAATGTGAGCCCCACAGGAGCAAGGACCTGGTGTCCCTCTACCGTGGTACCTGGTGGGCACTTCTGATGTTTCTTAAATGAAAGCTGAGAAGCTGTCTATAGACTGACTGTTCCTGTCCTCTTAGGGTGAGTGTGTTGAAATCCTAACTCCCGACATAGTAGTATGAGGAGGTAGGGCCTTTGCAAGATGATTAGGTTACAGGCGCACAGCATTCATGACGGGATCAGTGCTCTTCTGTAAAAAGACACAACTGTTGCTTCTCCCTCTACTCTGTCACATGCATATACAACATTCTGCAGACACTGGATCTGCTGGTACCTTGATTTTGGACTTTTCAGTCTCTAAAACTGTGAGAAATAGATGTTTGTTGTTTAAGTTACAAGGGTCTTTGAAAAAAAATATATGTCTGAATTGATTAAGACAGAGATGAATGAGTGAATGAATGAGCTTCAGTTTTTGTGTAGATTAGTGCAGCAGAGATTCATAGAAGGAATTTTTGACCTGAGTTTGATACCAACCTGCCATTTGCTAGCCTTTCCTCTGCCCACGCAGTGCAGCTAAATAGTACCAGCCTCAGAGGGCTGGTGGAGGACTGAGCAAAGCTAGGTTAAGTATCCACTGCAGTGCCTGGTGCCCAAAACAGTACTACGGCTACTTAACTCAGCGTGTTGCATGGATACAAAGCCACTGGAAGGAAGTACCTGTTTGGTAGGTAGTGGGAAGGGAATTTAGGGGTGTTGACATTAAATTAGGGGGCTATTAGATGACTATGGTCCTAACTACAGCTCTCAGGTAGAGTGAGGCAGAGAAACACATCTGTTTCATTCAGACATGGAAACTGAGGCCTAAGGAGCACCCCCGTTCAGTAGCCGGAAGAGATGGTTTCAGGAAACTGAAACCATTCCCTCTTTCCATAGGCCTTCATTCATTACTGGGCACCTAATGTGTATCAGGCCTCGCCCACTTATTTCAACAATAGTGAGGAAGGTCTGCAGGCCGAGTTAGGTGGACGCTGGGCAGAACTCACCCCAAACTTATCTTGGTCAGCGACAGTGGTCCATAGGAACAGGAAGTGAACTTTCATTTGCTTCTAATGACTGGAGTGGGTGCAGTGGTTGGAATGTGTTTCCTGAACTTTAGGTGTCGGAAACTTAATCCTCAGTACAACAGCACTAGCGGGTGAGATCTAGTGAGAAGTGATGAGGTTTATAAGGGCCCTGACTGTGTGGGTGGATTAACACCATTAATCCAGGAGTGGGTTAGTTATTACAAGAGCAGTATGTTATCAAAGCAAGTCCAACACTCTACCTTGCCCATACCCTCTTTCACCTTCTGTCTTCTGCCAGGTGCTGCTGACCCTCGAAGGTCCTTCCTAGATGTGGGGCTCCTGATCTCAGACTTCCCCGCCTCCAAAACAGCAAGAAATTAATCTGATCTTTATCGATTACCTGACGTCAGGTCCTTTGTTGTTATGGCACAAAACGGACTAAAACAGTGGGTGAAGTACTTCAGTTACTTTACCTCATTTAATACCAAGCCAGGCAAGGTTCTCTCTCTGTCTGTCTGTCTCTCTCTCTCTTTTGGTACCAGGGATTGAACTCACAACCTCACACTTATCAGGCAGGTGCTTATGCCACTGAGCTAAATCCCCAGCCAGGCAGAATTTCTTACTGTTAGGTTACAGACAAAGAAACAGGAGGTGAGTAGCTGGACACATGCTGCTTAGGCAGGAAGCTGGAGAGGCAGGGAGGCCTGGGCCATCTGAAGTCCCCTGTACTATCTGACATTGCAAAGACAGGCTGGAGGCTACTTCCTGGCTGGGACTCAGCCTGGTGCAAATATCTAACTTTAAGGTAGGCTCTCAGAGTGAAGGTCCTTTCTCAGACAGCTGTCTGCTCTTCATTCATTAGCTTTGTCCTCACCTGCGATGGCTTCACTTCTTTCTTCCAGGCTGGTCTCTCCCGGAAAGCAGTCACATATTTTCCCAGAAGCCTGTGGTTTGGTCATCCCCCAACTATCCACAGACTCTGGGCCAAGTGGCCCAGCATGGGAGGAGGAGGATGTTTGACTTCCCCACCAAGTTCAAAAGCAGCAGCTGCAAACATAAGGCCCAGGGCTGTGCAGCCAGTCTGCCCTGGCGCTACAATGATGAGCGTCTCCACTTGGAGGGTCTAGTGGCAGGGATCTGGGGTGGGAAGTGCTGGCAGCTGAACTGGTATGGGAATAGTAACCATGGGAACTGGCCACATCACTGGCTGGTGCAGGCTCCAGGGCCCCGGTGAAATCCCAGCATCAAGGCACAGTTTAGGGGATTCCTGCACCATACTGAGACCCTGAGGGCATTGATGCAAATCCCAGCTCAACTTATTCTTAGATTTTTGACCTTGGGCAGTCAATCTCTTTGCCTCAGTTTCCTCTTCGGTAGAGTGGGAATAAAAACAGTATCTACTCCAAAAGGGTCCAAGTAAAGCATCTAGTCAGGGTTCAGTCATCTGCCCCCTTCTGATCCTCTGCCCCCTTCTGGTCCTCTGCCATTCCCGCAGTTTCTGTCACCCTCCAGCTTTTCACTGTGCCTCTGATACTATTGAATGTGATTGCTCACCTGCTATCAGTCCTGACACATTCTCAAAAGATGCTTCTTCTTGTTGCTCTCGATGCTTTCATAATTAAATGTGCAATCTGTTCTCACATGAGCTACACAGAACATCTGCTTTGGGTTGAGGGTGTGTCTATGGAAAACAAGAAAGAAGGAAGCTAGTCCCTTCTCCGGATGTGGCTACTACAGAAACTCCAGTGAAATGGAGCTCTGGAGCCCAATGGTCCCAATACCAAAATAGTCCTCCTGTCCCTTTGTTTCTTGCCTGGAGAGCAGATGTGATATGCAAAATATTTAACAACCCAGAGGGCTCTGACTAATCAGAATGGGCTGTGGCTTCAGTGCTAGAATAAGGACACTTGGGTGCCCAGAGATGTAGCTCTCGACCAACTGGCAAGAAAACATTTTCACAACTGGCATTGGGTATGTTCTGGATCTCTACCAGCTCTGCCAATGAGAAAAGCCAAAGCAGAGCAGAGCAGAGCTGAGCTGATAAAAAGTCTGCATGGAAGGAAAGTGAGCCCTGCCCCTTCGTTTCTCTCGTGGAGGCTCATGCACTGACCAGATGGCCGTGGGTTCACAGAATTCAATGGCCTGCACAGAATTTAAGTGGGCTGGTGTTAACAGTGTTGGCTTTGGCATTAAACTATCTACTCATGAGCTCTGGCATCTTCAACAAGCTTTTAGCATCTGAGAACCTTGGTTATCCAATCTATGAGATGAGAGCATGACAATATGCAGGGCTTATAGAAAGTGTCTCACACAGGGTCCAGAACACACGGACTAGTGGAGGGAGTGGCAGCACTTCCTGTTCCTCCTGAGGGGGTCCTGGTGTTCTTTCTGTGAGGTGGGGTTCCTTCCTGCCCTGGGGGCCAGTGGGCTGCAAATGTGCTTATAAAGCACTCACACATTGGTCTCATTCACACAACAGGAGTCTACCAAATGCCAACTTGGTGCCTTTCATGGTCCTGGCTTTTCTTGTGCAAATCAGCTCGCCCAGTGTCTTCCCCACAGCACCTGAATTCCAGGAAGCTTAGTGGTTCTGATGAGGAGGTCCTCCCAGGGGCTCCCTCTTTACCCTCTTTTTTAGCACACGAAGGCACTTTGAAACACACTGAATTGGTGTTTTCTGCATCAACCCCAACTTCCCTCACCTCAATGTGCTGAATAAGAACCTGCTCTCTCCCTGTGGTTGGGAGCCCTGAAGTGCTAGGGTTCACAACACAGTTTTCCCACTTCTTAGCTGTCAGATCCTCATTTTCTATTAATGCCCCATGGATTGGCTGCTTCTAGTTGGTGCTGGGTCAGTTCTGGACAAACCTCTTTAATATTTGAAAATGCCCTGGTTTTTGGGGTCTCTATACAATTCTTAGCACCTCTCGGTGACCCCATTTCCTGTGCTAGGTCCTAGGAGAAGCTGGAATGGCTAAAGAAGTGGTGAGAAAGTGGAGAAAGGCCTCAAGGGCCGTTCAGTGTCCAGAGTGGTGGGTTTATTGGGCTTTGTCTGCAGACTATGAGGATGATTATAGACAAACTATGATCAGGGCTGGATGGCTCAAGGTACCATATGTGAAAAATGGCCCACCGTCTGGGCCATTCTACTGCTAAGAATGGAAATTAATCTATCCTCATCATAAAGCCCAAAGGAGTCTAAAACCTTGCTTTTGAACTGTAACCATGGAAACCTCCCATTGTTGTGGATGGCCTGCCACCAGAACAGAAGCTGGTTTGCTCCCCTGAGATGGCACCAAGTGTCCTGTCTCTCCTTCTTGCTGCTGTCTTGCACCACTGCAGCAGGTCAGAGCTCAGATGCTCTGGAAGAAAAGCTGCCATGTGGCTCTCTCCGCTCACCCCGTCAAGGGGAGGGCTTTAGAGGCAGAGGAGAAAGGACGGGAGTGAAGGTTGGAAGAGGTGACATCCAGCAGCGCTGGTGAGTGACAGCGGGTGGGGCAGGTGTTATTGGGCCTGCTATTAAGGGCATTCATGAGGCAGCATGCATATCTGGAGTCCCATCCGACTGGCATCGATAAATGTCCCTGTTCCATCCAGTTGGGAAGGGGAACCGTAATTAGGCGTGAAGAAATTTATCAAACAGCAGCCTCTTGAGCTGTGGGTCTCTCTGCCATCTGCACGCATAGTTTCCTGCCCTGGGACAACAGCAGTGGGTATGATCGATGAGGTCCTGCAGCTCCACTCCCTGGGTCTGAGAAAACCCAAATGGTTTTCCTTTGTCCTCTCCAGGAAGTGGTGAGATTCTGCCTCTGTTGATGAGCACATGTTGGGGTTCATGCTGAACTAACTTTACCCTGGTCCTGTGAAGGTGCCTCCTAGATCTGGGACAGCCAGGGTCAGTTTTCAGTTTACAATGATTCAGTTACACATATTAATGGCAAAGCCCTTGAGTGAGGATGAGAAGACATGGGTGGAAATCCCACTGGTGAGTTTGGAAGCTTACTTCAGGCTTTTGTCCCAATTTTATGGCCTGCACAGTAAGGATAATAATTTGTGCTTTGGCCTAGCTTACACAAGTTTTCAGGAGTTCTTGGGACCTAATAGATGCAAAATAGCTTCAATAATTATAAAGCCCTCTATAGTCATTAAGGATTGAATCCAACAAACATTTATTGAGCAACTGCTGTGTTTTATGCACCACGCCTAGTGCTGTGATGGATACAGATGAATAAAACAGCCCCTGCCCTTGGCGAGCTTACAGTCTAAGAACAGTCATAGGACAAGTGCACAAATAACTATAATACAAGGCAGAATATGGTAAGTGCCATGAGAAAGGTGCAAATAAAGTGCGACGGTGTTCAGTGGAGGGAGAGATCCAGTGGTCAGTGGATCAGGGAGGGCTTCATGAAAGACATGTTCTCTGCGTGGGCCTTGGAGGAAATTCAAGAGTAATCCAGAGGATGAGAACGAGAAGACCAAAGGCACAGAGAGAGAAAATGCACATGCTCCTTCCGGGACTGGCAACTCTTACAGATCTGCTGGTGCAGGGTGTAAAGAAAGAATAGGACCTTACTGGGTGGGCTGTAATGTCAGGTTAAAGACTTGTGCATTGACTTGTGTGTCAGGAGAACTTGGAAAGGCTGGTGGAGGAGCAGGAGAAATACATCACTGTGCATGCTCAGGAGGGCTGGAGGACGTGGAAGCATGCAGATGGGGAAGGAGGCTGCCACGACGTGGTCCAGGGGACATGTAAAGCGGTGAGGTTGGTGCCAGTGGGAAGAAGCCATAGAGGCGGATGCGTGGAAGAGTCAAAGATGATAGCAGGATTTCATTGAGAGGCTCCTGGATCTCCCAACAGAATAAGAGAGGGATTTCAGGAGAAAGGGAGACAGAGATGGTGCTCTTGGCATCAGAGGTGTTCAGTTCATGGTGCTGCCACCAGAGCAGAGACAGTGTGTCAAAAATACAGTGCGCCCTCTGAGCTGAGGAGAGGACTGGCCACAGAGAGGAGTGGAGGGTTCTCCTAGGGAGGTGGCAACGAGATCCAAGGGAAGGAGTGAGCTTGCTGATGGAGGGTATAGGGGTCCGAGGAGGGCCCTAGGGAGAAGTGCCTACATCGTGGTGCAGGAAGAGAGGGAGAGAATGGGCAGACGTATGTCAGCTCTGAGATCAAAGTAGGTATGGCCATAAATAATGCATAAATACATAAATAAATATATAAATAAGTGGCAAAAAAGAGGCTGGGAAGGGAAGGGAAACCTGGGAAGCCATGGCCTCCATGAGAAGGGCCAGGGATCCCCAGAGGACTTCCTGCAGTTTCTCAGTGAGAAGGGGCCTTATGAACAGGCAAGATGGAGGGTGTTCAAGGCCAGTCCCAGAAATGGGCTAGATGTGGCAGCCACGGCCTGGTCAGCAGGAAAGGCAGCAGGGGGAACTGGGGACCCTGCCCAGGCCTGGGCGCTGGGAACTGAGTGAAGAGGCCATGAGAGCTAGGCTGAGTACAGTGACCATCTGCTGGTGAACAGCATCAGAGGTGGCAGAGAGGGGCTGAGGGTGTGAGAGAAAATGTACCTGGCCAGCGGAGGAAATTCACTTCCTCAGAAAAGGGAGGACAAAGGGGAAGAAGAAGGGGGAGGGGAGGAGAAGGGGAAGGGAAGAGACCCAAGGTTTTGAGGAGAGACCTCATTTCAGACAGCTCCATCTCTTTAGTGAAGGAGGAGGTTGAAGGTGGGGTCTGTGGGGGGCTTGAGGCAAATGGAGGTGGTCTGAAGGGCTCCTGGTGGGCCATGGTGGGCAGACTGGAGATCTGATGGCTCACAGCGAGGGTAGGCCGTGGCTGACAGACTCCTGACGGCAGCTACATGGTGATGGATCAGAGTAACGGGTGTGGGCTTGACTGCCCGGGAGCCTGGCTCTAAGGGGGCTCTGGCTTGGCAGGGAAGGGCAGTTGGCCTCCTGACTGTGCCTGCTCAGGTGGAGAAAGAGAACCCAAGGCCCCAGAGCTCCTGCCACCACAGAGCCAAGTGGCAGCATGGGATCTGCTAAGTTAGGGAATGGGCAGGTGCGGGTGTCCTGGGCCTCCTGCTGTCGTCTGGAGGGAACCTGGAGGCACTTTAGAACCTGCCGGAGACCAGGTTCTCTGGAGGACTGGTCTCTAACTTTCCTGCATGGACAGGATGCTGCCCTGGCAGACAGAGCCCAGGCCCAACTCTAGGCCCTGACCTCAGGGCTTGCCTCAGACCTCACCACAGAACGTTCTGGAATCCAAGGTCTTCGCTCATCCACCAAGGCCTTGCCGATAATTCTATCTACTCCCCAGGGCACTGCAAGCTTTAGAAATTAAGTATCTTCTAGGACCTTTCAGCTCCTCAAGAGGAAAGGCTCGGGAGACAAATACCATTTGATACTAATTACTTCCACGTTCATGAGGAGCCTGGATCACTTGGTTCCCACTGAGGCTGTTGCTCTTTTAAAAATTCATTTTATAATGCAAATCCCAAATCTCAGACAACAAGAACAAAGGGGAAAATGCAGGGAGGTATTGTCGCCGTCCTGGTCTTGGGCTGGGGTGTTCGTGTGTGTGGTTAACGGTTCAGGGTTTCCTTGCATTGATGCTTCCTTCCCATCAGACGTTAATTTAGAGCCAACATTCTGTTCTGAATTGCCATTGATTAATTATGTCCAGTCTCATACACTGAGGAGCAGATCTTGATTACTTTTCTTAACTCTCTTCACCTTCAAGAGAATGGTTTTTTACTTATCTTTCAAATATGTTTTAAAACACTGTTAGTTATCAGGCAAGGGGGTACATCTAACAAATAGAGCTGGCTAATGCTTCTTTCTCTGTGACCTGTGATTCCAGCCCCTGAAGTATTGGCATGGAGCCCAGATTTTCCCAGGAGATTATGTCCAGTGTTCGGAACCGCACTTGGCTTTTTATTTCTGCAAGTCTTACATATGAACCTTAATAGGGGAAGAAAAGGAGTTTGCAGAATTCAACAACCATCGCTGCTGTGGGGAGGTGGTGGTGGGTGAGGGTGTGGTGGACACTGGACCTCTGTGAGGAGGGAGAGTGTGACCATCAGGATGGGAGAGTGACAAGAAAGCGACACGACACAGCAGTCTGGCTGCAGGGACCCTGCCAAGTGCAGGATACAGAAAGCAAACAAAGCGAGTGGCTGCCAGACCTGGAGCTAGGTGCTTCCCATTCTTTCAGGCCTCACATTCTGGGGCTCTGGCATGGTGGGGCACCCAGAAAGGCAATCATGTATATTTTTAAAAGTGCTCTTTGAAGCTTTTGTTGTGTCTTCCCTGGTGGCAGAGGGGACATCAAAGTCCGTCGTTGACATTCTGAGAGGGCAGGATGGAGGCTAACCCACCACCTCGGCTGGCCTCAGTTACTGTAAAGAGCACCTGGCACAATGGCCACATTCTGGACACTCTTCTGCCTTGTGCTTGGAGGAGAAGGAGGTTCCAGTTCCTCAAGGGCATGATTTAGAACACTGCTTCTTTAGTGTTATCCACCTGCCAAGGTTCTTGGTGGTTCTCGTTCAACCAGGATACGGATTATCCATTGTTTTTCTTCTAGTCTTCTCTTTACAGCTGCGCAGTTGTGCCTGGGGCTTGCGTGTTACCTGTGACTTGGGCAATCAAACTCTGAGTTCATGGAACAAGGCCCTCAGCTCTGCTGTCACCTTGGTTCCTTAGCTTCTTTGTGCTCCTTTACCCAACTAACCTCCTCAACCTCCCTCTCTTCCACAAACAGCACCTGTGCAAACCTGGTCAAGAGTCCTCTCTGGGTCTTGGCCACCTGGAGTCCACATATCCCAGGGGTTTGGGCAGCTGACCACCAAGTGGCTCTCCATTCATTCATGAGCTGAGCACAAGTGGCTCTCCATTCATCCGTGAGCCCAAGGATCCCTCCAACCCAGGAGGCTGGTTGTCATCCAAAGCCATGGGACTGGCTTCTTTGCCTGTCAAGTCTTTCCACCCCAAAGATGGACTGAGTCTCAGTCTGGTTCAGGTGGGTTCTCCACGCCTTCTTCTTGTGGCTTATCTGCCTAATGCTAGATGAACACCACACAGTTATAAATACTCAGGTCAATATATATATGCAGGTATAGATATATATATATTCTGGTCACTGTTTTACACTTTAACAAAGAAAACCACTAGCCTGCTTGTTCTATTGTGTTTGTGCCACCCCGACTCCCATCTGCCTGTGGTGTAGCTGGCAGGAAATGTGAGCCTTCGAGTCCCACGAGGTGCCCACCTTACGTGGCCCCGTCACACTGGCCGACAGTCAGTTTCAACGCCCCCTGCTCATGTAGGCTTTTGAGGGCTTTGAACTCCAAGGGCATGGTGTGGGGGCTGGCCTGGGAGGTATAGCCGTACTTTAGGCTGTCATAGTAGTGGTACTTGACAGGGTTCTGGTTCTGATCCAGTGGAAAAGGCCAGAAGCCATAGAGGTAGATCTGATTGCAGAATCGTGTGGCCAGTGTATACATCAACAGGCCAGTGGTGGGTCTTTTAATGTGGACTTTGTTGGTCAGCCAGTATCTAGAAAACAAAAATGTAAAGAGAGAAACAAAGAAGTAATGTGAGTTTGTCAATCATCCTTTCCAGAAAGAGGGGAAATTTTATCCTGCCCAGAGCATCCTGCCTCTTGCATTGCCAGAGACCAACCAACTTATGAGTCCTGATTCCCTTCTCAGAGGGCTGACACCCACCACCAGTTAAGCAACCAAACCCCTTCTGGGAGAAAAAGTGGCTGGTTTGAACTCAGTGGATAAGAGCAGTGCACTAGCTTGAACTCAGGCCTGTGGATAGCAAAAACAAGGGCTGGCAGACTTTACCTGCAAAGGGCCAGATAATTGGTATTTTTGGCTTTGCAACTGCATGTTCCAGTAGCAACTACCTTAGCACTGTGTAGCTGCAGCATAAAAGAACCACCAACGGGTACACGTGGATAGAGTTGTACTTGGTCTTGACCTCTGAGAAAGCACATTTGCTTGCATAGTGCTGGTCACCCTGTAGAGAGTCCCCTGCACTTCCCTTTTTGCATCGCCATTCCTGCCTACCTTGCCTCTTGGGCATCCTGGGGCAGGGCTTACTTCCTGTGCCATGCTCTGACCTCATGCGACTTCCCCAGAGAGCTGATGGGCTCTGGACAGTGGTCTGCCCCATGAGGCTGGGCTCTGCCTACACATTTTCTTCCAAAGGCTCATCACTCCTGCTTGTGTTCCCACCTCTGAGAGTACTTCTAGCTAAAGTGTTGAGGTGGAGAGCAGCAGGTTTTCTAGAAGATTCCTTTTGATGCTCAAAAAGGGAACCCCCCAAAACAATGCAAAAGTCAATCTTAAGGTTTTTGCTTTTGTTTGTTTTTCACTTGTTTGGAGGAAGCATTAGTCTTTGAATCAGATGAGGTTAATTCTTAGTAATCAGTATACTTTCAGTGAATTATATAATATTTGGTGAATGAGAATACTTTGGGACACACTCACCCTTCTAAATTGATTATCAGTCCTCTGTGATTTAAATTTCCCTTCCACGCTGCTGATGGAGGCTGTGGTCCCTGAGGCCAGAACTGGCACGAACCTGGTTCTCCTGGGTACAGGGGGAACCTCTTGGGTGGCCCGTTAGATAACAATGGTAACCCTGTAAGCCTGCTACTTGGAGACTCACTTCCTCAGACTTCTTCTGTTTCATCCTGCTGGGTTGAGAAACTTCCTCAGCCGAGGAGTTGCCCAACAGGGAATCAGATGGCGGGACAAAGGCAGGGAAGGGGACAATGGCTCTTGTAAACCACAAGCACAATGCAACTGAAAAATGATAGCAGCAAGTGTTTGTGGATGTTCTGCAGACCTCCTTATTTCTTCCCTGCCCTGTTGAGAGGTCTCTATGGCGACAGCCCCGCGCTGCCATTCATCCTCCACTTCGCATCCCTCTGGGTGTTTCTTACAGAAACGCTCTAGCTGAAGCTGCAATTCAGCTCCATAGTGCAAAAGACAAACTCTGCATGATCTGGCCCCCTAGTCCTATCCCACAGCACACCTGTCTCCCCAAGAGGAGTGGCTGCAGCCCCCAGGCACTGTGTTATTCGCAGCTCCTTCTCCTACTGAGCTCCGCATCAATGCCGCCTTTGCGCTTTCGCCCCTGTCTCTGGGCACCAGGGGTCACCTGTGTACCCGTCTCTTCCCAGTGCTGTGGCCTCATAGAGTTGCAGTGTGCATGCCTCTCCCGCAGCCTGTGGGCTCTTGGAGGGTCATACATCTTACTCTCTGTGCTAAGGGGCTCATGAGTGCTGAAAAGGTGGGTGGATATTTGGAGGGAGAAGTATGCATGCTTAGTTTTCCCCCTCTTGTGTTTATGGTCCCCCAGGCCCATGGCCAAGTTTCCATGGCTTGGGCGTGGGGAGACGGGTGGGATACTACTTGGCTCCAAACAGAAAAAAGTTCTGGGAGTGCACAAGGCAGTCTATGGAGTGTCTCACTGAGGTGCAGGGTGGCTCTGGGCTGCCGCTCTGCCGATGTCCCTCAGTGGCCCAAGGTTTCTGCTCCTTGGCCCCAGGGGGCCTGGGGAATAAATAGAAGGAACCCAGAAACAGTGTACCTGTTTTCCTCCAGCATGGGTTCTGCTCCCCAGAATGCTGTCAGGGTTGGCCCTGAGGTCCATTCTGTTCCTGCTGCCCCTCTCCTCTAAGAGAGGTTTCTCCTGGGCCTCCCAATCCAAGAAGAGAAAGGACCCAGGTTGACTTCACTCAGAGCCCCACAGGGTGGGCCCAGGGAAGCTGGGTGCTGGGTGGACAGGGAAATGGGTATTAGCTGGACCAGCTTCAGGTGAGGGAGCTCCTCTGGGACTTTGATACAAGAAGTACTGATGAGAGCTACCTGAGGGTCTTCCAGTGGCTGAACTGTGATCAGTCCACAAGGCAACTGTGCTCTCAATTCAAGGGACAGTTTAAGGGGCTGGCTGGAAAGACCCATTCATACCTCTTTCTTCCTGTCCACAGCTCCTGACTACACCGTTTCCTCCTGCCACCCCGCTGAGGTCTGGCTCTTATCTCAGCAGCCATCCTTCAGCATCCTGTCCTTACCCAGCACTTTGCAGGCCGTGCACCTCACAGACTGAGGCCCCTGCTGGTGAGGGATAGAGCTTGGGCTCTCCTTCAGACCCTCTGATTGCAAGTCAGTATTTTCCCTTTTGTGGTGCACCCCCGACAGATAAGGGGCAGTCAGGAACATGGCTAGTGTGGCTGGTGATTGTTCGGGGACTGTCCCACATGGCTGTCTGTGTAGTCACCCTGTAGAAGGGATGGCACTGGCTTGAGACATGCTTGATGCAGAGGTTGGCGTGCAGGATAAGGAGCCATTCCTTAGGCCACCTCAGCACTCTCTAGGCTCAAAGGGCCTACTCTAGAAGAACACCGGGGGCAAAGGCAGGGGGATGGTAATGAGGAGAAGAACCCCAGAAAAGCAGCAGCTGATGTTTGGGTCCTCTCACTCACCCAGCCTGGTGTGTGGTGCTCACACACACCTTGGCTTACGCATACCCAGTAACAGGGAGCTCACTTCCTGTCATGCTAGCCCATTGCTTTTCCAGCTCGGATGCAAAGGTTCTCAGCTCAGGCTGCAGGCTGCACCACCTGCAGGTTTAGGTGATGCCTGAGTCCCACCGCCAGGTGCAACCTGGACCCTGGCACTTTGACCACCTCTTTCAGTAACTCAAATGTGTAGTCACAGCTAAGAATTCCTGCTTGGGCTGGTAGGAGTTCTGCCAAAAGAACCCAAGAAGGAGATACACTGAGAGAGTGGGAAAAAGAGGAAGCATAAGAAGAGCTATAGGGTTTTAAAGACAGTTGGGCCTGGAGAACACATCTACCCTGGTAGCCTGGCAGGGGGTATAACTGAGTGGGCTGGAGTTGGGATAAGTATAGGGAAAACTCAGAAAACTTACTGTGGCCAGGGCAATACAGAGGTGGCGGGGGTGGGGGAGACCATGGCATCTCCAGGGACAGCCAGTTTTATTGTTTATTTTCCAGTACAGTGGTCCTAGATCTGATTTTTAAAAAAAGGAGTCTTAGAATTTTTATGCAAATTCTCCAAGATTTTAAAAATTGGGAACTAATTAAATATTTGGGGGGTTTGGAGGTATAGCTCAGTGGTGGTACACAGTGCTTACCATGCAAAAGACACTGCATTCCACCTCCAGCACTGCCAACATTTGTTTTTCCTCTTAAAAACATCATGTGAGATGTTACTGGGTGGCACAAACAGGCCGTGTCTGTGGTTAACCCAGGGCCTCCTGAACTGAGCTTGTTTTCCTTTCTCAATTTCCAGAGGAAAATGTGGGAGGCCAGGGTGATCAGACGGGGAAGCAGCAAGCTTCTCGTGCCCCTGGTCATGCAGATCTCAGATAAAGTATGGGCTTCCCAACTTCTACTTTCGGGGCATTTTTCACCCTGCAGAAATTCTGGGAAGCTGCTGGGCCAGACCAGGGTGGCAGCTATTGCTGTCCACAGCCATAGGAGCCACTGGAGGTGTCTCTACATAAGCACCCCCGGGAGATTTACTCCTTGTGCAAATCTGAACTCTTACACCAGCCAAATGCCATCCTGGAGATTTGTGGTTTGTTTATTTTCTGATAATAATGCCTTAGCAGCCAAAGCTTTCAGAAATGAGTTTCTTTTCAGGTCATCAAGGCTATGCCCAGAAATGGGGAGAGGAGAATTTAATCAGTGTTGAGACATCCAAATAGCATGTGGGTGAATCTGAGGTGACAGCACGTGCTGAGAGTGCTCTTGTGTCTTTTCCTATGTGTCCCTTTGATGAACTCTCTGTCCCCCGCCTACCCTCTCCACACACACACACAAAAAAACCCAAGAGCATGCATCACATCTTCCTGGAAATCGTTTTGTTCCACCCACTCCTCCCCAGCTCACACTGTGATTGCCTCGACCTGATTCCCATGCTGCTTCTTCTCTTACTGCACTTAGCAATGGGACAACAGCTCCTCGCTGTGTGGGCTTGGCTTGCCTCCCAAACCACCATGAACGGCCCAAGCCAGGGACCACGCCTCACACTCCTTGGTAGGCTCCAAAGCCACGCTGCTCAGTGTAGCTGTGTCCCAGGCGCTGTGCAGAGACAGCAGCGCTTGGCTTAACAAACACCACCATGCTTTCCTCCATCTCGTTGTACCCTCATCATTGGGCTGAGGTCAGTTTTGACCGAACCGACAAGAATGGTTCTCCTGCTTTCTCTTCTGCTTGTAGAACCTCAAAGCCTTCTGCCAAGATGGGTCGGCTTGAGCAGCACGAGACCCAGATCCCTGAATCACCGCTGGGAAGGCAGCCCCTTGACAGCTCACATCACACTGGAGAGAGGAATCAGGGACTGCTGAATAAATAAATAAATAAATAGATACACAAACGGCAGCTAAACCGCTGGGCTTTGGGGATTTATTGTTGTGGCACAGCCTAGAATTAATGATCCCGAGTTCTGTTGTGCTCAGCAATTGTCTGACTCAAGTGCTATTGAAAAAATAGAAGATGTAGGAAAGAAGAAAGAGGAAGCCAGTAGGACATGCAGCTTTGTGACTGCGGCCACTAGGGACAGGAATTCAGTATCCCATTACTCAGGGGTGGCTCCCAATTCTCCACCCAGCATGGCTAGCAAGAACTGAGGCTTCAGGGAGGATAGAGCATCCAGGGGCTCTCGGTGGAGAGACCCCCTTATTTCCTGCCTCCATGGCTAAACAAGAACTCCTGAGCAGGGTGTGGCGGGGACGCCAGGGTGCTGTTTAATGAGTAGCTTGTGATAGAAGCTGACCAAGTTACGTGGGAACAAATCACTCTCAATTTCCTTTCTGTCTCCTCAGTCATTCTGGTCAATTTAGAGACCGTGCAAGGCTGACTTGTAGACTATTTCTTTCCTTCAGCTAACAGCTGGGTGTTAAAACGCAAACTAATTAATTTTGCCTTCCCAAATGAGGTTAGCTGGGTGCATCCGGAACACTGTATTGACAATGCACCTTTAATATCCCAGTCTTGAGATTTTAATTAGAAGGCAAAGTAATCTCAGAGAAGGCAGTAATTATTTTTCAAATTGGCCACCCCAATTGCTGTGGCGATTAAACATTGTGTTTTATGGGCACGGATAGTGATCAGTGAGGATTGCCGAAATTGTCTCTGTAGCATATCCATTCCTCTTCCTCGGTCCTCATGAGCAGTATGTGACTCTTGTTGGTTGCCACTGTTGGAAAATGGGACCAAGAGGGGTTCTCCAAGAAGCTAATAACAGGTGTGACAGAGCTCATAACCATCTTCAAGAGCAAGACTGTCTCAAAGGAGGTGGTCAAAGGACACGCAGTGACACTTTGTGTATAACGTCGGCAGAGCTGGAGACAGAACTCTTGGGCCCCTGCTTTCTAGTCTTCCATATCAGCAGCCTCTGGCTGGATTCAGGGGTTCCACAGTCTATGTGGTCCCTTCCTGGGGAGATTGTTGAGGGCTCCTGTGTGCTGTGGCTATTGCAGAATGCATCTGCCCAGCTTTGCAGTGATGGAAAGTTGTGACTTTGTCTCAGGATTTGGGGCTGTAATGGAGAGTCAGTGAAGCCACAGGGTGCTGGAGGCTGATTTGTGGTCCCTAGGTCTCCAGACTCTCCTATGCCTATGCTCTGGCTCAAGCTCACCAGGATAACTTCTGATGTGACCAGGCCATTAAGGGCTCCCCCACAGTTCCAGAAGTCCCCAGGATAAAATCCAATGGCCTAAACTGGGCTGTGGATGCCCTTGTGATGTGGGCCTATGATCTCCAGCCCAGGGGTACAGGACTTCTTGGTTTCTTCCAGGATACCTCCCACGTGCTTCTGTCCAGCAGCCCCTTCACATGGTCTTGGGTATAATGTCACTTTCTGCAAGTGGCCTCTGGAATCTTCCTGGGTGGTCTTTGTCCCGAATACTGTTCTCTGCCATCACAGCATTGACCATGCTACACTGTAATTCCTTATTTATCTGTTTGTTTAAGGTGCAGCTCACCCACACTTACCCAGGGTGAGTGCCTCAGGGGTGGAGAGACTACAGCTCCTACCAAGGCATTACCTCTGGCCCTAGAAGCCCAGAAATACCATTTGTTGGAAGCTTAAACCTTCTGGTGGATTCTTGAGTTTAAGTTGATGCCGCTCCAAACAAACAATTGTATTCAACCTCGTTTGTAACCAAACTGATCCAATTTCAAACAACAATCTGATAGTTTTTCTCACTCGATTGGCAGAGACAAGTGTTAATAGATCTTTTGGAGAGGTTGTGGGAAAGCAGGTATTTTCAGTCATCATAGGTGAAGACATAAAGTGGTACCTGTCTCCAGGGAGGGCAATTTGGTGCTATCTATAAAAATTAACAATGCTCACAGCCATCTATCTTTTTAGTAAGGATGCATCTAGCGAACAAGCCTACAGATGTATATACGCTTGGAGGCACCATAAGACTGATTGATGTGACCTTGATTACTCGAGCAAAAGATCAGAGATGTCCTTCACCAATGGTGTCTGCGTTCACAGATTCCAATCCACGCGCAGTGGGCCACGAGGCAGCTGTGCTGGACAAGGAGGTGGTGCGTGTGGGGATTTGGAATTATTTCCAGAATGTGGCAAAGTACAATGTAAAGCATACTTCTTTACATGTAAAGTGGGATATTTCTACAAAGACACACGTGGAAAACCAGCTTTTACAGATTGCCTCTGAGGAGGAGGACAGGGTGTGGGGCGTAGCCTGCTTTTCACTTTAAATCTTTTCATACAGTTAGGATTTTTTCTTTTTTTACTATGTGCCTTGATAGTTTCAAAACACACACACACACAGTATCCTTTAAAAATAAACATGCCAGTAGCTGTATTTTAATATCACAGACATTCATTCCTTCTTTTTAATTTTTTTTTTTTAATATTCGTTGTACTAAGGATTGAACCCTAGGTCTTTACACTGAGTTATAGCTCCAGGCCTTTTCTGACTTTTATTTTGGGGACAGGACTTTGCAAAATCACTAAGTTACTCAACTTGGGCTTGCATTTGAGACCTATATGCCTCAGCCTTCCAGGGCGCTGGGATTATGAGCTGACTGGGCCATCAAGGAGAAGGACTGGGCCTTGGGATGTGCCCTCTGGATTGTGCTGGCCTGCCTGGGGGGCAGCCCACCTGTGTGGGCCTCTCCTTAATTCTTTGCCCCTTGCTTACTGTCCTTCGGAGCCGGCGCTCCTGCCCTCAGCTCTCTGCTCCAGTGCCAGCAGCAGGGTCTGCTGTGCTGATCCGCCCCCTCCAGCCTTGGCAGGCAGAGAGCTGAATCAGAGCCATCTTAAGGCTGAAGCTCAGCACTCTCAATTAGGCACTGATTCACAGGGTCTTTTCTGCACCGGGCCAGCGGGCTGCTGTCCTGCCCAAGGGGCGGCCCTCTCTGCAGGCTGTGGCCTCCTTCGTTGCTGCAATCGAATTAGAGCTATTCATGACCAGCTGCTGACCAGCTCCCCACTTCCTGCGCTACACTCAATTGCCCTGCTGTCCTCCTCTCTGCTGTTCCCCTCCTTTGCCAACAGCTGGCAAGGGCCCTGTGCTACTCTGCAGGCCACAGAGCCAAGACTGCTAGAGAGCCGCTCAGGCTGGGACCGCATGGGTATCCGAAGCTGGGCCTCACCAATTGCCAGGTTCTGCACCCTGCCATGCCCAGGTCATAGCCTCAGATGGGCCAGAACCTTGTAAGTATCCTGAGTCACATATGTGCTGAATCAAAGTCTCAGAGTGGAAAGATGGGCTGTCTAACCCAATACTCATGGATTGAACTATGTCACTCTCAGACTCATGGGCTCAAATCCTGACTCCCAGTACCTCAGAATGTGACCTTATTTGCAGACAGAGTCTTCAGAGAAGTAATGAAGTTATAATTAGACCACTAGGGAGGACCTTAATCCAAAATGACTGAGGTCCTTATGAATGGGCAGTGTGGAGACAGCTAGGCAGAAGGGCAGAATGCAATGTGAGCATGAGGATGGCCACAAACAGGACAAAGGGACAGGCCTGGGACAGACCCTTGTCTTACATGCCTCAAAAAGGATAAAACCTGCTAACTCCTTGATTTTCAGCTTCCAGTCTCCAAAACTGTGAGACAAGACATTTCTGTAGTTTAAGCCACCTGGGCTGCTACCTTGTTATGACAGTCTGACTAATATGACAACTCCGTCTGTGTGACACAGATGTCCCTCTCCACCATCCCAGTAAGGGATTTTGCTGCTCCCCAAGGATGCTGAATTCCCCACTTGCTGAGGGAAGCCAGGCTTGGTTCAGAGACTCTTAGGTGTTGAGCTATTCCTGCTAGTATCCACATGGAATCTGGCTTCCTGTAGAACCTCTCCCAAGCCTGGTTCTACACCTAAAGCTTCATGGGTCAAATCTATGCTCAAGGGCAGGGGCTGTGTTTTACTGATTTCCCTATTTCCAAGCACAGAGCACCCAGGGACCTTTAGATACCCAAAGAGTTTTTGCAGAACAAAGGAAGATGGCGCTTATGCCCTTTGAAGCATTTTTCTCTCTCCAAACCTTTCAACTTTCCCATTTCTCCGCCACTGTGGCTCCTCTCCAGCCTGGTACCCAAAAGTAAATGTGACTCTCCAAGTGGGATCTGATCAGGTAGATAAAACAAAGGCCAACCTGACCTTCCTGCCTCTCAAGGATGCAACATGACCCCTATGGTCACCTAAGACTGCATTGTCCTATGGGGCAGCCACTCATTCACTGATGGCCAGTAGTCTTTACATCTCTGAACTTGTACCATTGTTTTGTCCCTAAGTATAGAAATCTAAATTAATCTATATTAAATTTTTTCCTCTCAGATTGATCTGGATTTAACACTGAGACACTAGCTATTGAGAATTCCCCAAAACTCATGTTGCTGATGAATTTGCTAAGCAGACCATTGATATCCTCATTTAAGTCACTGGCAGGGGTTGAGTCTGGTGGCAGGTTTCTGGAGATCTCCATGAGGTGAAAACTAATCTAATTAATTAGCATCCTTTGGGCACCAGTGGTGAACAGGACATGAAAAAGGGGTTGCAAGGGGAAGAGCAGAGGCCTTCGGATATAACACATTGGATTCCAATCCCAGCTACTTCTTCCTCCTCATCTGCATGACCTGGGACAATGTACTTAACTGTGCCTTAGTTTTCTTATGAGAAAAAGGGTTGAAATTGTCTCCTTCTATTCCCTGAATTATTGATTGGGTCACAGGTCTCTAGGTCACCCACAGAACGCTTTGTCAAAGTAGCTGACTTAAGTCCAGATATACAACGATTGCACGAATCCCAGGCATACCTGCCTGCCCCCTCACAAAGGGACACTACCTTTTGAGTGTGCCCTGCTACTTCCCAGTGAGCACATTCTGCTCATGATGTTTATTGCCCCATCTTTAAATGTTTATGAGCCACTGAACTGATAACCTTCTAAAAGTCTAGCTTGAGGTGAATATCAAGCTCATGTGTGTCCATGGCATCCTGACATTTAGAAACTAGGGATGAGGCTGCTGCCCAGATTTCCCCTGTCTAACACTACACCATCAGGAGAAGACCAAGGCCAGCTGCTCAGGGGTCTGACTGCAAATTTTTCCTGGAATGTTAATTAGTCCTGATTGTATTGTATTGTGGTTCTCCAACATACACCATGCACCAGAATCATCTGGTAGACCTATGAAGACACATCTTGCAGGGTCCCAACCCTAGAGTTTCTGATTCCATAGGTCAGGGGTGGGTATGAGAATCTGTACTTTCAGTCATCACACAGGGGAGGTTGAGGTTGGTGGTCCAGGGACCATGTTGAGAAATGTTGGTTTTAGAGCTGCAAATTGGGATTATAAAGATACAAAGACCTCATTACTCTACCCAGGTAAAAGACTATCCCCTTTGCTAAGAGGAAAAAAAAAATACAGAACAGCAGTTGAGGCATTCATTTTGTCTTTGTGCTTCATAATCTCACTACTCCCTTCCCCTATCCTTTTGGGTTCCTCTTACCTGAAATATAATAAACATTTGTTTTTCTATGGTGCTAGCAACTGAACCCAGGACATCACACATGTTAGGTAAGGGCTCTGCCCCCGAGCCAATCTCTTTTGCAGCCTTCTTTTGTTTTTATTTTCATAAGCTCCAACCTATTCTGATCTCCCATCCAAGTACTAACCAGGCCCGAACCTGCTTAGCTTCCGAGATCAGACGAGATCGGGCGTGTTCAGGGTGGTATGGCTGTAGACCTCCAACCTATTCTGGCTTTGGCCTTCCTGGCATCTCTCTTCTAGAGTCCCATCATTAATTCCTGGTTATGCACAAGAGAGGATGGTGATCGGGGCCATGGGGAAGTTCTAAATCTGTCCCTTATCCTTCACAGGAAAGTTACCCTCTAAGGTTCAGTTTTTCTGTCTTTAAAATGGAAATAATGGTAGTTGTTCACGAATTACATGAGATAATGCTTAGCACAGTATCTGGCATATGAGCTTTAGCTAGGGCAATGTGTGCTCCTTATCTAGTTTTCCTACTGTCCTACTTCAAACCCTCCACCCTAGCATTCACGTGAGATGGAGATTGGGTGTGTTCAGGGTGGTATGTCTGTAGACTACCCTAGCAATCAGAATGGGTGAACGCCATTTGACCATGTCTGCATTTTTTCTAAAGGATTCCTGAGAGTAAAGGAAGAAAAAAAAACATTCCTGAGAAGTAAAGGAGTAGTCAAGCAAATCTAGGTGGGCTAAGCCAAATGCCTGAGTGGCCAAGAGACAAAAGGGTTTCCTTCAACAAGATGGTGTGAAACCCAGGTGTTGTTCTTTCAGCTTGTTCCACCTGGTGGGAAAGCTGTCTCATACGCTCAGCAGCCACAGTGCATATGCAGAGTCTCGATGCACTGCTGACCAATGTGGTAACTTCTAGCTAACAAAGCTTTCGTTTCTCCTGTCCAACTGCCCACCACCAAAAGTGGGTATGTGCAAATTTCTGCTCCTTATGGGGCACTGCATCAGAGTCAAAAAATGTGGTTCTGTTCCTGGTTGTGCCACTTGATGGGTGGGAGACCTTGTCCAAATCACCTACCTTGTCTAAGCATTAAGTTCCTCATTTTATCTAGCACTTGGAAGGCTGAGGTAAGAGGCTTGAAAGTTTGAGTACCACCTGGTCAATTCAGAGAAGTCTTCTCTCAAAATAAAAAATAAGCAAAAATGTTGCAAATGTAGCTTAGTGCAAAGGCCCTAAGTTCAATTACCATCACACACACACACTCCTCATTTGCAAAATGAAGATATTAGAGTGTCACAGAAATTGATTCTTAGTTGAAATTTCCAAAATTTAAAGCAAAATACAAGAGTTTCAATTTCTCTAGATCTTTGCTAACATTTGTGATTTTTTTTTCTTCATGATAACCATGCTGGTGGGTGTGCAGTGATATCCCATTAAGGTTTTGTGTTTCCCTAGTGATCAGTGACATTAAATATCTTTCCATGCAGTAACTGGCCATCTGAATATCTTCCTTGGAGAAATGTCTATTCAAGTCCTTTGTCTAGTTTTGAATTGGGTTGTATGCTTTTTTTTTTTCTCCTGTTGAATTGTAGGAGTTCTTTATATATCTTGGATACTAACCCTTTATCAAATATATCACTTGAAAACAATTTCTCCTGTTCCCTGGCTTTTCTTTTTATTCTCTTCAGAGATTGTCCTTTATGTAAAATGCTTTTAATGGTATTTTAAGATTGAATTTGCTCTAAGTGAAATGTACCCTTAAATTATTAAAATGGTAAATTTAATTTTATGCATAGTTTATCACAAGAAGTTTATCTCTTTTCCTCCCCTATCTATGGGATTTAATGGCCAATGGATTTTTAAACAAGGAAACGATATTAATCTACAAACTACAGCTCATGATTCGGGCTCCAAAGTGAAGAGCTCATAACCAGTGTGATTTAGTCCATTGCTCTGACTACCATAAAATCCTGCAGTCCTGTGTGTTTTCCCTTGCAGCTCCACTTCTGTCCTGTGTTACCACTTTGGAGTTGTATGACAAGTTTAATCCCTTCACCACATGGTAGCTCTCCAGGTTTGTGGTGGCAGCAGCTATGACCACAGTAGCCCCACTGACTGATCCTCCCTACAGCCCCCATGTAGCATGGGACACAAGTTCTAAAGCAGGTAGTAGGGTTCCCCAGGGAGAAGACAAAGAAAGCAGAACTTGGTGGCACAGAGACACACAATACAACCAAGCAAGTAATGGAACTAGGATTTGAACCATCAGAGGTATCTATATTTTGGATACAAGGCCACATTGCCCCTGGCCTGGTTGCAGCATCCTATTTAGCCTTCTCCACAATCCCTTGGTTTGCCCCATGTGGCTTCATTCTGCACCCCTCACCAGCCTTGTTCCTCCCTGGTAGTGCACACCAGATTGGTCTCAGAAGTGAGCAAGCCTTTCCTCTCACTATGCACACTGTCACACTGTCCACTTTTCAGAGAGTCTGTTGAACACAGCACTCTAAGGCCCAGTGGCTCCAAAAAGGGAAAGGACATTAGCAGAAACACATTCCAACGCCCCAGCAGCCCCTGCTCCCACCTCCTCCCCTTGCTGAAAGCAAGGCCAGCTCATCCATCTTTCTGCTGCCTTTCCTCCCTCGAGCTCCTACAAAGGAAGACGTCACGATCTCAGGATTAACAGCCTATTTGTTTAAAGGGCTTATTACTGGTGCTTAATGCTATTTTGACAGATGAAAGTGAGTCAATTATAGCTGGAAATAGTTCTGGCTGTGTCAGTTTCTTCCAGGTAGTTTCCCATTCCTTGCCCATAGGTCTTTTTCCTTGGTTACTGAAGGGCAGTATTTTCCTTCTCTTAGCCCTCTGAACCCCCAAACTGTCTCAAGAGTTTCTTCTGTCCAGGAAGAAACAACATTTTAAAAATAGAGCCTAAATCCCTGAGATGTCCCCCTGTGGCTGTCCCCCTCTGTGATGGGTATGAAGTGAAAAGATGACGAAGGGAGCCTGACAGGTCAACCAATGCAGTCCCGGGAGCCGTGTCCAGACAGATGTCTCTCTGACTCCATCAGCCACAGATATAGTTGCCCCTTACTGAATGTCTCATTAGGTATTTTTTGGGGGGTGCAGTGCTTTCCCTGTGTCTACACCCACTAAAACAAGTCCCATGTTGCTCCTAGGCTTAAGTACATCGGAGTCATCTTTATGGGCACAAAAGTCCTCTGTGGGTGGCTCAAAGGGCCTCCGAGTGTTAACAGGAGGCCCAGTGGAGAGTATCCCCGTGACCCTCGGTTGGTGAGGAGTTGATACACTGAGCTTTCCCACATCCCTGGGGCAGGGCTATGGTCTGCCATGCAGTTGGCAGGACAGTTACGTGCCTGGGTGAAAGCTGTCAAGTTGAAGTCGAAACATGGTATATATTTTTAGCAAGTATTTCAAACTTACGCTTAAGAAAGAACTCTCTTCCTCTCAACACCCCAAATACAGACAGGAGTCTCCAGGCTTTCCTATCACAGCGCATGGCACCAACACCCACGTGTTTCCTCAGCCTCCTCCAGTCCTGACTCATTGTGAATTTTTGTCCTCTCTCCCCCATTAGGGCCCTTAGACAGAGCCCATCAGCAAACCCCGCTGCTGGACCTCGGCGCTGTAGAGCAGACAGTGGTGATGGTAACCCCGAGTGTCTCTCCGGCCATTCCCTCATTGCATTAGGCATTTCCTGTACTAGTGTCTCATTTGGTCCCCACATTCCTCTATGCTTACCCCTCCCATCATTATTTTACTGATGAAGAAACCCAAGTCTAGAGAGATTAAGATGGCATATTAGAACCCAATCCATCTGATCCCCATTTTCTTCAGAATCACCTACCCGGGATGGCCGATAGGCGACACACTGGCCGCCTTCTCCCCTCCCACATTCACAGCCGCTGTTCTGTCCCACTGAGCCTGGATACAGCCACAGGGGCATTCTTTTTTTGGTACCGGGCATTGAACTCACAACCTCACACTTAGGCCACAGAGCTAAATCCCCGGCCCTCTCAGGATCATTCTTAACATAACCCTCCAGGTAGGCGCTACCAATTGGTCCCAGCTGGCATGCCAGGTGAAGCCCATCTGGGGTTCTAATTTTTCCTGAAATAGGGGCGCGGGAAGGGCAGGTGACTTGCTAAGGTCGTCGGGGCTGGCTTGGAAAGGCAGCCAGGACAGGAGGAGAAGGAGGAGGAGTGCTTCCCACCCGCAGCCCGCCCGCGGCCCAGCTCACCCGCGGACTGCGTGCAGCAGGCGCAGCGAGGGGTAGGCGGTGCGCACGTTGACGCGGTGCTTCAGGATGAGCTCGTTGACCCAGTCCACGCGCTGCTTGCCTCCGCGAGCCATGAAGGCCGGGATCCACAGGATGCTGCCGTTCAGGCCGTGCAGCCGCTGCAGTAGCTTCTCCCGCCAGGTGGCATTGACCAAGTCCTCGAAGGCCCGCTGGATGACCGAGGGGTTCATGGTCACCAGGTCTGTCTTGAGCCCCACGTCCCGGGCGTACTCCTGCACCGGAGCCAGGTTGCACCTGCAGGAGACAAAGGCAGTGTGGTCCTGGAGGGGAGGGCTGAGCCTCCTCTGTAAACTCCAGCTTGGTGCCTCTCTCTCCTGCTTCCTCCTCCTCGTCACCGGTAAACCAGGGCACTTTCCCAGATCTTGGACCTCTCTTGGCATCCCCCCCACCCCAAGCTGCAAGTTCTTACTGAGCCCCTATCACCCGTGAGACTCAGCCCAGAGGACGTGAATCCCCTCCCTATGGACTGAGAATCTAGGGAGGGGGAAAGACGCAGGAGGGCCAGCTAGCAGCTCAAAATGACAGGTGACGCTGTTAGCAGGTGTGGGACCTGGGCCCTTCTGTGACACAGCCAGGGCTCTGCAGGCACAGGTCCAGATCAGCACGGCACTCTCCACCTGTGTGATTCTGTTCAGTCTCTCTGGGTTTTCCAAGCACTTCAGTTACTCTGGCTATGCGGGAGACCACAGAGCTCCTGCCGCGGGGGTCACGGGAATCAGAAACACTGAGTTCAGAGTGTGGCTGGGACAGTCATCTCTGCAGATGATGACCCCTATGGGAAGGAGCAGCAGGTGGTGACCACAGAGGGCCATCAAGGGGATGGACGAGTGAAAGTCCATTGGTGGCCAAGGCACAGCAAGAGCAGCCACTCCAAGAGACCCCTTGGGTACTGGTTAAAAATGCAGATTCCCCAGTCCCTTGCCTGGACTCAGCAGAACTCAGAGACCAAGAATATATTACTTATTTTTACAAGCTCTTCCCCTTCAGGTACCGAGCAGTTAAAGAACACCATGCATGCCATGAAGTTTTAGACACCAGACAGGTCCACCAGGGCAGAGAGGTGGGAAACAGCAGTGGGTGGGAAGAGGGAGGCAAGTGATTTGGTCTGCCCAGGGCCCAGCCTGTGGAGGAGTCCGGGGTGGGCAGGCATGCAAACATGGCAAGTACATATCAAAGTGTCTACGTGTCAGGGACTTGGTTCTGAGGGTGACAGGGAGTTACTGAAGGTTCTTACACAGGACAGTACTGTGAGAAGTTTTCATTTTAGGTAGCAGACAATAAGATGAAGTGGCAGGGGATTTATTCGAGGGAATGCACTTGAGTATCGGAGAGAAGACTAAAAGGCACCAGTAACCTTTTCTTGAGCCAGTGAGGACGCCTAAGTGGGCAGCCTCTGCTATTTAAGTGGAGGACTGGTTTGTGGGGACTCACCCGCCTGCACACCCAGGTTCCTTGCCTGCACTGAGGGCTGGTGGGATGGGGATGGGAGTAGGAGCAGGCTCCTGCCTGGCAGGTGATGGGGGAAAGTCCTTGGACCAGAGGAAACAAGTCTGAGAAGTTAGAGTAAGTGCGCACAGAGCAAAGGTGGGCGACATGGGACCAGCACCACCTGCCATCACCAGGTGATGAGATGCAGGAAGACACCATCCTCTTCTACCTGTGACGTAAGCAAGGACGTTCCATCTTTAACTGGGGAGAGTAGGATCATCAGGAAGGAAGCTAACCTTTCGGAGCCCCTGGTGCATGCCAGCCCTTGCTGGTCCTTTAACACAGGTTAGCTCATTTTATTGTGACCCTGTATCAACCACATTCACTTCACAGTTGAGGAAACTGAGGCTCAGAGTGTGGGAAGCAATGTATCCAAAGTCCTGGAACTACTAAGGAATCTTCCAGGATTCAAGCTCCGGGGTGTCTGATTCAAAAGCCTGTTAACCATTTCCAACTGAACCCCTGAAAATATTCCTCTGCCATTCCCATCTCCAGGCTTTGCAATCTGTGACCCTGAGCCAATATTGCCAGGTGACAGAACTGCCTGGGGACGCCTTCAGGAGCCCCTGCCACAGGCTGTGGAGATTGGGTGTTGCTCTCACTAATCAGCCAGTATGGGGCTTCCAAGGTCTCGGTTACCTACTGCCTCAAGCATGGTTGAGCCCGCCTCCCAAAGCCTCCGCAGGGCTTGGGCTTCTTTCCCACCAACCTCCAGGTCCAAGGAACAGGGCAAGGGGGATTGAACCAGTTCACACCCACTGGGGTCCACTGCAGCCTGAGCTGTGGAGAGGGAAGGAGGGGGCAGAATGTGGCCTGCCTGTGTGCCCCCAGTGGGGTTAAGTGTGGTTGGGAGGTGTCCACTGGAAGGGTGTGGGGACCAGGCCCTATACACTCCTGGGGGGAGGGCTTTGTTCAGCACAGGCCTGGCCCCCAGTAGAGGCTCCATGCCTGGAGGAGGACAGGAAGGAGCTGGGGAGGGAGGTGGAGTCCAGGCTTTTCCAGACTGTGTCTCAGTAAGGATACTGAGGGCATTTGGTGGGGGGCAGCTATGGTCACATTCCTTCCACACTGGATGTAAACACCTCCATTTAGGGAGGCCACGAGGGCTGAGGTGGGTGAGGCAGAGACACAGGGTGGGCAGAGAGTTAACAGTGTGCCACTGTGCACGGCCTGGGCATGTCCGTGCATGCATCTCATCTGAGGCTCCCTGCAGCACTCCCCACTCGTCTGGGGTGCTGGCTGGACATGCAGTCTCAGTCCTCACCACATGTCAATAAGCCAGGTGAGGTGTGGGCCTCCGAATCCCTGGGGCAGGGACACGTCTGCTGACACTCACTCCTTGATGGAGAGAGGCATGGTCTGGGTGAGTGACACTGTGGCAGGAAGGCTACTCCCAATGCTGCCTGGAATCCAGGAGGTGACATAAACCCACCAGGAGGAGGTATTTACCCTGCACCCTCACTTTTAATATCTACCCTACCTGCCTGTCTCTCCTGAATTAATGTCCGGTGAACCTGCCACACTGAAGGACTTGGAAAAATGGGGACTGAGCCATTGATTCTGACAGTGCCCGAGAGACCTCCCTAAGGCTAAGAACAGAAGCGGCTTTGGCTGCAGGCTGTGGGACTCCCAGCCCCAGGGGACACAAGAATCATTCTCCAGGTTTCTTCCCATGTCCTTAGGTTGGGGAGGCTCTGTGATCAGGCCGCTTCCCAAAGCTCTGGGACAAGCGTCTCTTTGCTCCAGGACGAGCCCAGTAGAAACGTGAGCCGGGGTGTACAGTTCTAGTGGGGCTGGGAGCTGCGTGGGATGAAATTCGAGGCTCTAGCTGCCTTACTTTTCTTGTTTCTGAGTCTGTATGGGGCCGGTGTCAGGGTGGTGGGTAACTGGGTCCAAATGTCCCTCATGACTGAAAAGCGAGAACTGTATTTTAGAGAAAATGAAGGTCGTGTACAATACTCCGGGTTTTGTGTCCACCCCCTCACTTCCCAGATTTGGATTACAGGCTGATGAAGTTGCTAGTAGAGCTCCACTTTCCAGAGCCCTGGAAAAAACTGCAAATTTAGCCAACGATTGCCCAGCACGGGTGATTTTCCTGTCAACTTTCTGTACCAGGCTCTGTCTTAGGGTCAGCAAACTTCTGTAAAGGGCCAGTTTCCAGGTTTGCAGGTGGGGCATTGTGTGTGCTGCTTTAGCAACAATGCTTTTCAACTCTACTAGTCATTCTACCCTGCAGTGTGACCGGAAACCAGCCACTGACAGTATGCAAATGAGCCAATGGCTGTGTTCCAGTAAAACTTTATTTACAGGCACACACCAAGGGCCATAATCTGCCTACCTCTGCGCTGCATCTGTGACTCAACTTCAGCCGTACCTCAGAATCAACGGGGTTCCTGGGTCACACAAGTCCCAGCTGCCCTCTGTCCCCCAGGAGATCTACTTGGCTGGAGGTATAGTCAGGACGTGGGGGACAAAACTCCACAAGCGACTCTGATGCAGAGGTAAGGCTGAGAACAGGGACTAATGCAATCAATGCATCTGGTTTCACCTAACCAATCTCCGGGCCACAGCACCCCCACAGGTAGTTACCTTATGACAAAACTGTGTGTGTCGATCTCCTGTCCGCAGCCACTGTTCAGCAAGACCCCCGAGTTGCCCACGATGGCACAAGTCCGGAAATGCTTATTCTTCAGGGGTGAGGTTCTGGGTAGGAGTTCATAGAGGTTCTGGGACACATTCATTGTGCTGTCTCGGTCAAAGATGTAATGAATTATGTCTCCGGGCTTCAGAGTCCCCTTGAGGACGGAAATATCCTTCTCAGCATCCAGGAACTTTAAAATTTGTTTCCTATGAAAACCAAACATGCATGAGGACAGATGATGTTTCCAGACGCCCTTTGGTGACCCAGATTTTCCTGGCCCAGGTCACCCTGCTGGGAGGCTGCAGTCCTGCAAAGAGGCCAAGAGTTTCAATGTCCTGGAGAATGGATCCTAAGCCTAGTAGAGGGCCCAGAAGGATGGGGACCTCACAGACAGGTGGCCTAGTACCCTGGGTGCTCGGGTATAGGCATGGGTGTCCCCTGTCCAGGAAACCATTAGTGTTGGGCAATCCCCCAGCACCATACTTTCTCTTAGCAGGATTCAGTGTCACCGGGGATTCAAAGAGTTCTGGCCAGAAGCCAGGATGCCACGTGTCCTCATTTGTTAGTGGTCTGTCTTCTTCATGGAGGGCTCCTCTGGATGACGGACTACCAGAGCGGGTGAAGGGGAGCATGGTATTCAGGGAACAGCACCACGCCCACCTCTGAAACACTGAAGGACTCGCTGCCCTCTGGGTGGTTCATTCTGTGGGGCCTGTATCCCCCCTCCCCCCCGTTGCTGGCCAGTATGGGATTTGTGAAGCTCAGAAAAATGCTACTCTGTGTTGTTTCTGAACAAAGGTGATCAAAGGACAGCTCTCTGGGTCTCAGGGAAATTTAACTTTGATTGAGGGGGAAAGTTTTGGAATCACCTAGCAAAGCAGACAGAAGCATCAAAGTCAGGACAGGAAAGAGATTGGTGTCCTCTTGGAATCACCAGGGGAGTTTTACTCAAAGTGCTGAGCCAGGGTCTGCGAGCCTAAATATCCCAGGTAGGGTTCTACTTAAAGGATGGCCTGAGTTATCCCCCAAAAATCTTTAGAAATGACTCAAGTCATAAAGAGCAAGAAAGTGGATATCTCGATCAACTGGAATTAATGTCAGTTCCCACGGTGAGCGCCGACCTAGAGCTGACACAGGGAGCCTGGTCTTCCTGTCCACAGAGCCTGAAGCCCAGCATCTGGGCACGCTTTGCACACGGAAGAGCCCGTGGGTCAGCTGCCCATTGTACAAATGGCCACACTGCTGCCTGGGAGCCTGCGGAGCTTGAGATGCATGTTTCCCAGGGTGCTGCACATCTAACCGCTTGGGAACTAAGAGAAACTCAGGAGCTGCAGCCACCACCTGAGACACCCTGCTTCTGAGGGGGCTCGGGTCAGGAGACTCCGATGTGCGCCAGCTATGGAGGGTCTGGCGCAGCTGTGGGTCAGTTAGCACCCTCAGCACAATGTGGCGCTCTCCACCGCCTCATCCTTCTGCACGAGTGAGCCGGGGCTCTGGCTGTAGTGCAGGGGAAATCAATTTGTACCTCTTGATAGAAAACAGAGGTCTTATTTTATTTACTCTGCTTCACTAGGCATTATACAACTCGACACACTAATATAGCTTAGAAATTGCTGAAACCCTTGCAATAACTTATCCCAAAGTATTTAAAAGCAAAAGAGGGCCCCCAGAAAGCCCATAAATACATACAATACCTTTGTGAGGGAATTAATTTCTAACTAATTATGAGAAATTACTATCAATTATTAAACACCATATCAAATCATTTGCAAGATCTTTTATCATGAATAGTTTTAGTGATTAATTGACTGAATGGGGGAACGTTCTTTTTCCCTCTGGGTGAAGGCACATTGTTTTTGCCAAGATGGCTGGCTGTTTGCAAGCTCCTCCTGGTGTTTTTCAAAAGCAGTGTGTGTGTGTGTGTGTGTGTGTGTGTGTATGTGTGCATGTGTGTCTGTGTGTATATTACTCATTGTGGGAGGAGGGGTGAGTGGGCTGCAGGTGGCCTTCTGTCAGTAGGAGGGTGTCACTCACAGGTGGGCCCATGGCGTCTGTGTACCTCCCAACCCCGGGAAGCTGAGAACGTGACCTTATTTGGACATAGCATCTTCACAAATGTAATTAAATTACAGATCTTGAGATGAGCTCATTCTGGGCTCCCTGGGTGGGCCCTAAATCCAGCAACGGTGTCCTTAGGAGAGACAGAAGAGGAGACGGCACAGACCCAGAGGAGGAGAAGGCATCGTGAAGCAGGAGAGAATGCCTAGAGCCACCAACGACTAAAAAAAAAATGCTCTCCTAAAGCCCGAGGAAGGAGCACTCAGAATCTTGGCCTCCAGAATGATGAGTGAATGACTTGTGTTGTTTCATCTACCAAGATGGTACTTATTTATTACAGCAGTCCAAGGGGAACATGGTCTCACTGACTCCACATGCTCTTTTGAGAGGGGGTGTGTGCCAAGGCAACATGACAATGGTGGGGCCCCAGGCAAGTGGCCTTGGAAAATGTGCTGAGTATGGGTTGGGGTGACAAATGGTGGCACCCACAGACAGCTCCTGCAGATGATTTCTTGGCCACCTGATCCTAGACCCATATCTCTCCATTCCCACACACTTCATGTTCCAAAACTAAGCCTCAAACTGGGTAGGGGCTTCAATGTCAAAGGGGAGTCTCCCTAGAGGACACAACTCCAGCTGTGTGGCCACACTGTCACTGGCTCTTCTCTCCATCCCTGCGCTGATGGCTTTCCTCATCTGGTCCTGGCTGCCCCTCAACCTTATTCCACGTCCCCATGCCCCCTCCTTCTTTGTGTTCCTGCAGCACTGAGCACACAACCAGCCTTTAGACCCTGCATGCAGGACACAGCTGTATGCACTTTTCAAACTCCTATTTATCTCTAAAACCCAGTGTTCTCGGCTAACCTTCCCTGACAGCCCTCTTAGACCCATTACAAAGTGAGTATAACCTCAGTACAACCTCCTTATTTCCACTTGTATATAAGATGTATGTAGCCTACCACCTTGTCCTGTCTTTATATTTGGGGTTCCTTGCTTAATAGTTCTGATTCAACTTTGCACTCTGGGCCTGCAGCACTGTGCCTGCAAATGAATATAGCTAGATTATACCAACTGATATTTGTCGAGTAAATCATGTCTATGTCAAAGCTGAGTGTCCAACATGTTGAACTTGTAATTTCTCTACTTTTCCCCAACACTGCTCCCCTACCCAAGGATGATGGCAGCCTGCAAACTGCTCTCTGTGAAGGTCAGGATAAGAGCACTCCCTTTGCGGTCTGAAGTCAGCTCTGTTTCTGGGTTTCTCAGCTACATCTTGGGGGAGAGACAGCCTGGACTGTGGGACAGGGCAGCACTCCATGGACAAACAGGAGGACTGTCACAGAATGGGGACACGAATGCCAAGCAAGTTCAGACAAGGAAAGACTTCTGATGCCAGGGAAGGAGAGGCCCCGCTGTGGCCCCTGTCTGTCGCCAGGTGCTGTCTGCCCCTGGCCTTCAGCAGGGAGTTACCCCTCCCCTGCCTGAGGGGCTATGTCCACCTGCCGCAATGTTCAGCTGGTCCTAGGTCTTATTCCCAGTGGCTTGCTTACGGGTAACACCTGCCTTCACAGGAGATAAACATTTTATTTCTATTCTGCTTCTATAGATGATGGAGTGTGGCAATTTGCTGGCTTTCTCTGAAGAAGGCCAGGTCTGCCTTTTGTCCTACAGGTAATTACCAGTACCTGATCCTCAGAGAGAGAGTCTGGTTGTGTCTCCATTTAGACGAGGCTGGCTGGATGTTGTGCTTACTGCTTTCATTACTTCTGTCAACAACAGCTGGCGATGAGGAGCCATTTATTACAACTTCAGCTCTGGAGGGGGGAAGGAAAGACGAAGGTAGACATGATCTGTTAGCATGCCAATGACAAGTCTAATAGTTTTGTTTTTGCACGGGCTTGAATGTAAACTTCAGCAGAGCAAAATTGCAGTTATTACCAGAGAAAAGAAGGAGACCTATTTATCTTCTAGATTGTACAAACTCTCTCCCTCAGGTATAACCAACAGACAGTCTTGGAGACAGGAAGGGTGATAAAACTATTTCTCTCTCCCTCACCCTCAATGTTTCCTCCCAGTGAAACCTGGCAGTTACTACCAGGAGAATAATATTTTCCATTTAAACGATGGATAAGAAACTCAAAGTAGCAGTTCTATTAGTGGCAAAGTGTCCTATGATAGCTTGCAAACCTAATAACGAGAGAACAAAACCTCACACCAGGACAACATCCTTGTAGCCCAGGGCTTCTACCTCCTGTCCCCCATTCCCATCACTCTTGTTGACATAAGAAACCTCCACCTGTGACAGAATAACCCATGCAATGTCTCTCCTACTATATTGCAAGCAGGGGCATCTCCTACATTCTTAAATGGTCTAGCATAGCAGGTGCTCAATAAACAAGTGTTCATTGAATTTGACTTTGAAACTGATCCTGGGGGAGCCTGGAGTGGATAAAGGAGCTGGTTGGGCTTTGTATGCCTGGGGCAGATCACAATTCTAGGTATATACCACCTATCCACCCGACTCATGAACACCAGGCATTAGAGGACTCACTTGAATTCAGAGGCTTGAAATCTATGCTAGCAGGTTTCTAAGAAACGAGGCTACAATTATATCTTTAAAAGCAGGCTGCATTCTGCCAGATGTAACCACACACATGTGGGTCACATCCCAAGTTCCTTTTATCTGTTCTGACAGCAGATTCCCCAGTTAGAATGATAAGTGAATTTGTGACACCAAATTGTGGAGCTTTAAAGAGTTCAAACCAAACATCTCTGTCCTTTGCATTTATCTTGCAACAGCCAAGTTAAAAAAGATGAAATCCTGTTAGTGAACTCTAAACCCAATACTCTATTTTGCTTTTTTTTTCAGGTAGAGAAGAAATTAATTTCGGGGTACACCCTGTCGTTCATGCCCCTTCTATCTCCATTTCAAAAATATTCCTGACTCCTCTGCTCAGAGCACTTGTTTTGGATTCAAATACACTGTTTATGGCTTTACAGAGAGACAAAAGGGTTTTGAGTAAGGCAGATGGACCTCTAACAGGCAGGCTGGAAGAAAGAAGAAACAGAAAACTGGACCCTTTGGAATTTTTACTGTTTTCATGAAAGAAAGCAGAAGGGGGAGTGGGAAATTCTCCTAAGATGTGTGACTATGGCTAAATCACTTTATCTCTCTGAGTTACAGTTTCTTTATTTATAGGTAGAGGGTATAGAAGAGGAAGATATGTGGTCCTGAGCTTCTAGAGTCCTAAAAGTTCTGTGTTTCCTGTATCTACTACTGGCTGCTGTCTCGTGGAGGGCCAGGAAGAGCTGATATGACCGTGTCCCTTTGGAACTGTATACTTCTGCATGGCCACAGGCAGGAACCATGACTTCAGGACCAGCTGTCATACCCAAGTCCCCAAGTTTTGCTGCAGTTTACATCAGTAGGTGCAGGTGATGGAAATGCTTTACTGCGTGTGTTGAGGACTTGTTTTCCTAAACTGCTGGTTGGTGCTCACATTAGTAACCAGGGACGAGTGCTGGCATCTTATTGGCATCAGGTAGATTCAGCCCCCAGGGCTGTTCCCAGAGCTGGGGCAGTTGGGATGGCCTTGGATTCATGCAGGAAATAGCCCTAGGGCTGGGGTCTCTGGAAGCTTGCAGAGGGGCTTTGGGAAAAGCCTCCAGATGTGGGTTCTAGAATTCTCTCAGATACAAGGTTGTGGAAGTAGGAAAAGGAATGAAATAAATGCTGGCAGGGGTAGGAGTAAAATTCCACTTTGGTCCCTATGTCCTAGAGTAGCCTTGGATGAGGTCTTGTACCATCAGTTATGATCTTACTGGACTGGACTCTGGCTCTGTTGCCATCTGACAGGGGGACTTGGGAAAGTCATCTTGGCTTTTTGGCCTTTGCCCTCTTAACTGGATGGAGTCCATATTCCCAGGGGCTGCCTCTGTTCACAGGTTTTACATGCTCTGTGTTGCACATACACAGCTGGACTACTGAGGTGAGACTTTCCTCTTACTGACTCCCCTCATGAACCCAGTACTCTTCTTGAGTCTCCCAAGTGACTCTGGAGGTCTGTTAAATTGCATTGCTCACAAGTCCTGAACTTTACCTTCAGTTACATCTGATGTCACAAATACATCCTTGGTGACAGTGACCAGCATCAGCAGAGTGTCTTGGTCCTATCAGGTGCTAGGCTAGGTAGACCCTGAGATTCAGTGGTTCTAATCCCTCCAAGAAACTTTGCTTATTATTCTCACTGGATGGAAACTAAGGCTCAGAGGGTGAAATTTCTTGCCTGAGGCCCCCAACTAAGAAGCTCAGGAGCTGAACCTAGGATGGCCTGGCACCCAAGACGGGCCTCACTTCTCATGCTCAATGAGATTGCACTGTGGCAACTGTAATACTTGAGCTTGAGAAGCAATGTCTTCTTTCTTCAAGAAAGAGCATCTTTTTACAGTAGATCAGAAAGGAACTGAGGGACATTTAGTCTTTTCCTTCATTTCTACCATTTTTGCATTTTAGCCATAAGATAAACTTCATTTTTAGGTCTGAGTGGGTAAGAGGTCATTAAAGATCTAAAAGTAATGATGTCCAGGACAGCAGGGCCAATTTCTCAAGTCAGGCATGGAGAGCCTGGAACATACTTGACAGGTCTCATATGGTCAATAGACCTAAAAACTTGTAGAGGGAAAATGACAAACTCTCCTTTGAGTAATATGGGTCTCTCATTTCCAGCATGATCAAAAGGAGATATCTCGAAAGCAAAAGAAGGACTTCAGTTTGAGATGTGGACTCATCTATATCAAATGACTTGGCACTTATCTTCCCTGATCCTGAACTTGGACTGGGAGACAAAAGGTTAGAGATATGGGATACTCGTTCTTGATGGGGAATGGGGACTTGGAGGAGTGGTGTGGCCATGGCCAGTGGCAAGCCTGGGTCTGCCAGCTTGCAAAGCATTTGCCTGCTCCCTGCATCAATCTGTCCCCTAGGCAGGGGCTATCCCAAAGTCTTCCCGTGTAGCAGTGTCACGTCACATAAGATAGCAGTGTACCTGCAATGATCAGGGTTAACATTATGTATGTATTTTAAGAGGTCTCAGCATAATTTTTGAGTGTTTCATTTCCATTTTAACCTCCTAGAGCAGCCATCTACCACAACGAAACTGGGTGAAAGTTCTGACTTCCTTCAGGGTCTTCCCTGCTCAACAAATATGCAAATCCTGAGTAAGTCGGTTGGTGGTCCAAGCTTTACAAAGTGAGTAGTCCCTTTTCCAGAAAATAACTCCTATCCATCTGTGGTTTCCATCTTACCAGCTTCTAGACCTTGGACTATTTCATGTGATCTTTCATCAACAGCTCCCCCCAAAAAGTGATTAGAGAAATGTAAAACCAAAGTGAAACGAAACCGATCTATTTACTAAGTAAGAAGGGCATCATCCAGCAAAGAGGAGAAGCAGATTAATAGCTGCCTTACAGCAAAAACAAATGAACACAAAATCTAATTTACAAACCTATTAGATTTGCTATGTAAGCTGTTCACAGCTGATCTGATTGTACCTCTGCCTCCAGAATTCCTGCAAGACAAAGGAAATGCATTATTTATAAACCCAGCTCTTCTTTGCAAAGCCATCTTCAATCACCGAGAGACCCCGCAGCTCACCTGGAGGACTAGAGAGGGAGCATGAATTCTGTCTGGACTCTCCAGAAAGGACAGTGTTCTGGTTCCAGCCATAGCCCAAACATTTTACAGGAAAGTGGGCCTCCAGGATCCTCTCCTGCCTTCCACTTCAACACTTTCAATTAGTACCAAGTGTCCCACTTGTGACTTTCATTTGGGTCTGGGGATAAACCCCTTTGGGATTCGCCTCCTCTGGTTAATACTGCATGATAGCATGATTCAGCTTGTCTCAGCATCTGCCCTAGCATGACTCAGAATTTGCTCTAGGATGACTTAGTGCCTATTTTAGAGCTACTTAGCATGACTCAGATCTGCCTTAGCATTATTCAGCACTTGCTTTAGCATGGCTCACCACTTGCTGAATAGCTTCTCTTGGATTCATTCATAGGTGATCAGATGTCCATCACATTCTGTCCAAACTTAAGATACCAGAAATTCAACAGAGGCAGCAAGGTGAACTCAACTATATCTCTGACCAAATGTGATAACAATTTGCTTTTTAGTGGTGGGCTAAATAATCTTAATGGTGTCATTTTTTAGGGGCTGGGGCAGAAGGCAGATGGGTAATGGGGTCCTATATTCCTTCCTCTGAAGCATTTCATTTTGGAGTAAAATTGTTCTAAGGTCCTTTCCAAGCCTATCTTCTATTTAGTTCTGCCAGACTCTATTGTCTAGTCCCAAAGTCCCATCCTATTTCGCTATCACACAGGCTAGGAGATGAATGAATATATGTGGCCCTGGTATCCAACTTTGTGGCCGGCATGTATTTTAGAAAAGCTAGATATGAGGTGATTATTTTCATTAATTAAAAAATTCTTACCCACCGATTTATAAAGTGTGTGGTTTGGAGGAGGTACTCTGTACTTTACTCATTTTTAAAAAATTTATTTAACCTTTCAGTCAAGGTGTTGGTATGTTCCAAAGTGAGGGCGCAGGGGAAGCTATGCATTTGAGGGAACCCAGCCATTAAATGAGAATTCCTTATGGGAAAGGCTTACCTACACAGTAGTTTTAAATATGTTTTTTTTTAAAAAATCTGCTTTCCTTAGTATCAATGTTCTTATATACGTAACACTGTGTATATGCGTGTTTATATATACATATCTTGTCCTAATACATTGAAATATTTTTCCAATGTTTTGCCAATAGCCAATTTTCTCCCAATTCAAGGCAGATGACTGAGCACAAGTTGTCAGGACTTACCCAGTGTCTCACCCGAAGTATCCCTTTAAATGTTATCCCAGCAAGTCTAGTTCTGGCACAGAGTATCTTAGTTCTCATTTTAATTTAATGCCTGTATTTATTTATTTATTTTGTTCTTCTCCATTTCCCTTTGGGAGGCAGAGCTCTTGTGTTGCCCACTTGGAGTCTGAGAACATCCCACCAGTTCCAGTCCTGTAATTATATCCCACTACACCCCAAGAAATTGGCAAGGTGTACTGCTCCCCACATGTCACTGTCCTTTCACACCCCTACCTCAACCCAGCCCTCAAAATCAGCCCTCTCTGTGGGAAGAGAAGGCCTGCTGGGCCAGCTATTAAGTCAAGTGCAGTAATTAAAAGCACAGTAATAACTCAAGACTGATGAAAGGTGAATGAGACAAAAAGGATTTTCTGGAAATCCTGCATATAAAAATTGATGCATGATTTTAAAAAATAATTATTGAAGAGAAATGTAATAAATGATTTTGAGAAGTTGGTTAACCATCTGTTGGTATGATGGGAGGAAATCTGGTGCGTATCCTACTATAGACAGCAAAACAAATTTTAAATGATTTAACCAGTATTTTCCAAACTTTAGTAATACTCAATCCATATCACCAGTTTTCTGAAACTACCTCAATGTTAAAATGAACTCATCAACTTGTCCTTATTTTAAACCATACCATCTGGAAAATACAGTTTTGATGTTACAGTTACATATTCATTTAAAAAAACTTACCAAATCAGTAATACAAAAATATTTATCCATGGAATTCCTAAAAAAAAAAATCTTATATTATCATTGCACCACCCTCTGGGAAAGATTGGATTAGACAGGTAAATATTTAAAGGCTATAAACCATAAGAAATTGGTTTTAAAAAAGGAAGGGAATATTTATCAAATCTTTGATAAGGACTGCAGAGTGTATTTGAGGGACTTTTTAAATTCTGAAGGGCAAGAAGAAGAAATCATAGAGAACGCAGACAGATAGGACTTCATCAAAATCTAAAACTCTCGCTTCTTCAAAAAGCAAACCTCAAAAAACCAGTTTGGTGTGTTTCATCAAATCTATGAGGGCTCCAAGTGAGGAGAGCACAGTCTAATTTAATTTTTAAAACTCATTCATTCAACAAAAATTTGTTTCTAATATATTTGGGGTCTCTGGCAAAACTGACATATGTGGTTCTTACCCCGATGGAATACAGTTTAACAGATAGTAGATTAATTCCTTTTTCTTTTTTGTACCCTTAACCCCCACCCACTCCACTGAGGTATAATGGTCAAACAGAAACTGTATATACTCTGTACTTGTGGGCTTCAGGTCCACAGACTCAATCAACTTTGGATCAAAAAATCTTTTTAAAAAATTGCATTAGTACTGAATGTGTGCACATTTTTATTCTTGCCATTACTCCCTAAACAATACAATATAACAAGCGTTTACATAGCATCTGGGTTGTATTAGATATTATAAGTAGAGATGATCACTATTTCATATAAGGGGCTTCAGCATCTCTAAATTTTGGTGTCTTTGTCTGGCGTGTGTGGCCTGTAATGAGTCGTGCACACATACTCAGGACCAACTGTATTTATGATGTACAATGTGATGTTGTGATTCACATGCACTGTGAGATGGCTGAGTTAATCTAATTAACATCTCCATGACATCCCATACTTGTCTTTTTTTGTGATGAGAACAATGAAGATTTACTCAGCAGCAATTTCCAAGTATACCACACAGTATGATTAGCCACCATGCTATACAATAGATCTCCAGAACTTATTCATTCTGTCTGATTGAAATTTGGTACCCTCAGACCAGTGTTTCTCCTCCTTTTCCCCCCACTGACAGCCATGTTTAGAGGGGACTGCATGACCTGCAAACATCTGGCTCCCTGTCCTTCCTCCCAGCTAATGCTAGGTCTTAGGGAACGTCAGGTCCTGCTGACTTGGGGTGGCAGGGGGCACTGCAAATCTCCATACTGTTTCAAAACCACTGCTTCCTCTGAGGTTTCCAGCCTTGGCACTATTGACATTAACCAAAAATGAGTCCAAATATTGCCAGTGTCCCCCTAGGATAGGGGAGAAGTGCCTCCAGTTGAGACTCTCTGCTCTAATTCTTTTCTGTCTAGTGTCTCTCAGAAGCGAAAACCATCCGCCGCCTCCCTACTCACCACCATCAGCAGGCTGCTTGTCTGTGTCACCCTACTGTGCCAATCCCCAAACCCAACATCTGGGCCTTCTTTAGAATCATCTTGATTTTCAGTCCTCTGCTACCTTTTCCTTCTCCTGCAAGAGCTCTCAGTTCTGTTACAACATTTGCTACCTTCTTCTTGTATTTAATGATTTCGTGGAATCACAGATGACAAGCTTTACAGAAATTGTGCCCCTTACACAATCTAAACTCTTCTTATAGTTGAGAGCCAGCACCTTATCATCTCATTTATTGGGCTCTTACTTGGGGCCATTATTCATTTATGCTGATCATCCTAAGCCAGATACTGGACAGCTAGGGACTTGTAGGTCCCTGTACCCCACAGCCCACAGAACTTACTCACGCTATTCAAACAGAAGGCTGTTCACCATGCCCTGGCCAGTGCTTCCCATGGAAACCACAATGAGGGCTCCTGCCGGTCACCCTCCCTCTGCTCCTTCACCTTCCTAGGCTGTCCTGGGTGCCCAGCCCCCCGCCATGGCATGGTGTGCCCCATCCTCTGGGGCCTATGGGTAAGACAAGTCATCTTTTCAGTGCAAGCTACCTGATTTGTTGGCTTCTCATACCTAAGTAGAAGAACTCTATATTAAGGTGGGTAGGACCCTGTCTTGTTCACTTACTTGGCCTTGCATCTGCCAGTGAGAGCTCAGGGAAGCAAGATGAACTTCAACATTACATGAGATTTGTCTTCTAAAGTCCTCCCTGAAGTTTGCATCCTTGGTCTCATAGATTCATTATATCTGCACAAGACATCACTTGGCCTCTCAGTTATCCAGAGGATGGGGCAGATCATCATTTAAAGAAAGACTGCAGATGTTTGGCTCTAGAATGAATCTCATGCCTTGAAGGATTTTTTCTCATTAGGCTTTGCCTCAAATGTTATTCAAACAATCTGGTACCTGCTTGGTTGAGTGACACAAGAAGGTGATTGGGTGAGAAAATTTTGCTAAAGATAATTCACAAAGTGCTGAAATCATAGAAGCATAGATGCTGAGATCATCCGAATGTGAAAAAATATAGGCAAACTAAACTTGGCACACTATAGAGCAATCTGTAAAACAAGGTCTAATATTAGTAATAACAACTGTCCATCTGACCCCTCTACAAGATTCTTAGCCACAGTGATGACAGAGGTTGGCTACTTTAAAGGTCTACATTTTAGAACATCAATTTATTTCCCACTAGAGATAGGCTATTTCCTCCTACTTGAGTGTATATAATGAACTAAGACAATAAATAAAGATGGCTTGTTAACAAAACATGACAAAACCATGCACAGTTGGATCTATTTTAGTAAAAACCAATTAACGAATCTCAGAACTGCATTTGTACTTAGTCTCTTCGTTCAGCCCAGGTCTTAAAATTTTTATTATTAATATTTTTTTCAGTACTGGGGATTTAACTCAGGGAGTGCTAAACTACACCCCCACTTCTATTTTTTAAAATATAATTTTGTTGTGAGGCAAGAGTTTTGCCAGTCTGCCTATGTGGGCCTCAAATTTGTGATCCTTGTGTCTTGACCTCCTGAGTAGCTAGGATTGTGGATATGTACCTCCACATCTGGCTCATTATTATTTTTAATTGACAAATCATAAATGTATGCAACCGTGGGGCATAATGGGTTGTTCTGATGCATATACACTAAGCCCAATCTTTTATAGGCAAGGTCATACCAATGTCTAGCTGGTTAGAATTTCTCACATCTGCAGTTTCTCACTGGAGGTTCGAGCTCAGAAAATGAACTTTCAGGAGCTGACAACTTTAATTAAGAGTCTGGACTCAAACAGTTGATTAGTCTTGAGAGTAGAAGATTAAATGAAAGCACAATTCGTGAATTTGGAGATGGTTTTTCCTTTACATATTTGGGAAGATATTGAATGCTCTTTTTTATTTTGTTCATAAAAATCACTGGAGTGCCTGCCCACTGATACCCTAGGGACACAGTGTAAGCATGTGGCACCACGAACACACAGTTGGGAGGAAGAGGATGGTTTGGGGGTGAGTCACATGACGGAACTAGGGCTTCCAAGAGGGTCAAAGTTTTATTTTAAGGAGTTTTCTTTTTGTTTTTTATTATGGCAAAATACACATAAACAATACCATCGTAACAATTTTAAGTGTGTAGTTCACGGTAAATAAACACATTCATGACGTTGTACAATCATCACCATCATCTATTTCCAGAACTGTTTCATCACCCGAACAGAAACTGTACTCCCGATGTAACCAGCCCCCAAGCCCTCTCCCTGTAACCTTGATTCCGCTATCTTTTCTCTATGAATTTGCCTATTCTGGATATTTCACATGACTGGAACCCCACCATGCTTGTTTCATTACATCTGGCTTCTCATTTAGTGTCAGTCTTCAAGGTTCATCTGTGTGGCAGGGTGCTTTGGAAGCCCGGCATTTGAGGAAGTGGTTTTAGGAGGCCAATATCTCAGAGTTGTTCTTTGAGGGGGAGGGGAGCTCATCCTCTGTGCCCAGTGCTGGTGTCCAGATCTGGGCAAGTGTGACCTGAACAGGAGCAGAGGGCCCATGAACTGACCAGCACATGAACACTCAGGGTCTCCCTACCAAGCTCTTACATGGGCAGGAGATTTCCGAATTTGCTGTTAGCAAATTGAGCTCTGCTGCTCATCTCCTCCTCCCTTGGAGGAGCTGGGTTGGCTTGCTCAGAGGAGCAAGGAGCTTAGGTTGATGGGTCCAGCATGTATCATGAAGTTGGCAGTGGTCATTTTGCTGCCCGCTGTGAGCAGGAGGCAGTGGTATGAGTCTGGCTATAATCGTTGCTGTGTTTTTTGGGTTGGTCACAGTGAGACCATCACCTATCACTTGCACTTGCCAATGGAGACTTTGTCCCAAGCCTCCGAAGGCATCTGGTCCAAGGCATTTTCCACAATCACCACTGGGAAGTCCTTGAGGAATGACTTGTACTTGTGCGCCAACTAGACTATGGTGATGTGACTGCTGGGGTCATCAGGAGACCTGAAGTTCAAGGTCATACTCCCCAAACTCTATGATCTGGAGTCATTCATTACCTTAAAAAGCTTTTCCAACCACATTGCATGGTACCTCCAAGGCTCTGAACTCTCCAGGATACTACTTAGCTCCCTTTTCCTTTATAGAGCCAGGTGGCAAGTATTTCAGGCTTTATGAACCAAGAGGAAAAACTGAAGCTATTATACACATCCTTAAGTAACAAGAAAGAAAAATTTCCACAAATGTATTATTGATGAAATTAGAATATAATAATTCAGAATGTTTTTTTTTTTGGTACTTAAAAATGTCATTAGGTCTATAATGAGAAGAATGTTACTCCTTTTTTGTTAATAAGAGTTTGCTTAATTAGGGTTTGGAATTAGTATTCTTGTCATCATGATGGAAAGGTGGCTCCATGTTCCTACTAAGCCTTCCCTTGACTCTCTGAGGTATGTTACTTCCCTCCTGTGAACTCACTAGCACGCATCACCCAAACCCCCCCTTTGGAATTTCCCCTCTATCCTTATAGTGATGGAGAAATTTTCATATGAGGAAGTAGGTTAAGAGAGCAAGCTCTGAGAAAGATTCCTGAATTCTAGCTGAACTAATCATTAGCTATTTGATCTTAAAATATTACTTAACCTATCCAGAAGCATCCATTTGTTTTCTCATGTATAGAATGAGAACAGTGTGGCCTGCACAGAGTTGTTGGAAAGATTAAATGGGGTAAGAAGTGCAAAGATTTAGAACAGTGCATCACATATTGTAAATTATTCTACATTAAGACTACTCTTTGAGTTTCTTCTCATTCTTGGTTGGAGGGCAACATGATAATAGGGAACTGGGTAGATCTGACCTGAGAGTCATAGAACATTTCTGATTACTGTTCTAGGGTGTAAGAAGCAAGATACCTCTTGTTCCCAACATAGGAGGCATCTTTGCCATATTTCCCCTTGAGGGCATCCTATAGCTGAACATGGATTTCCTGAAGTCACAGCTCTAACAGGAAGATCAGCTCATTCCCAGGGTGAAAACCACCCTGGGTCACACTGAAAGCTGGGATAGGTCAGTCACTTCTAGACTGCCAACCAGGAGTCAGAATGATGACACAGTACCCTATGGAATAGCTTCAGTTTTACAGGGAGCAAGCAACACTTTTAATGTGGTGCTTGCATCAAAATTAGACTTATTCTTTGTGTTATTTGTGCCAAATACCAGTTTCTCTCCTCCAGTTCCACGCACACACTTTCTTGCCCATCTGGTCAAGCCTAACAGGTTTACTGATAGGCTCAACAGCATTTGGGATATCTTTCCTGTATGAAACATCTTATCCTTGTGCCAAAAGCTTTGGTCATCATAAATACTGCTATGTTTTGTGTCTAGATGTCACCCCAAAGACTCATGCAGTCATGAGGGGTGGGTTTTTCAGAGGTGGTTGAATCTAGAGTTTGTGATTGATTCATGATCCAATGCTGGGGTTAAGGGTGTAAGTTCTACACCCACCCTAGCATGGGCAACCTGCATACAATATAAGGGACAGAAAGAGGCTTGTTGCTTTTCCCTCTTTTCTCTCTCTCTCTCTCTCTCTCTTGCTCTCGCTCTTGCTCTCGCTCTCACACTCTCTCTCGCTCTTGCTCTTGCTCTCGCTCTCACTCTCTTCCCCCCTCTGCTTTTGCTGTCTTTCACTGCCATGAACTGTTGCCCCTCTGCCACCCTACCCTGAAGCCAGCTAATGATGGACTGAAACCTCCACAAACTGTGAGCTAAATAAACCTTTCCTCCTGTAACCTTGGGTGTCGGGTATTTTGTCTCAGCAATGAGAAAAGTAACTAAGACAGATACTGAGGTACCGTTGGGCACAGTATCCCTGGAGACCTTGCCAGTGGGGTCTTCATGACAGTTGAGCTTTCTGGCTCTGGGCTCAGTGGTGCTGCAGTGTAAATCAGCAGGCTCAGTCTGTCTTTCTGTCAGCCCCTGATCTTTCCTTATTGACTGCACTGTCCTTTTCTTGCCACCCTCTGCCTCTTTTGCTTTAAGTAGTAGCTTGATTTAATTTATCCTTTTGCTTTGATTTCAGCAAACTTTTGCTTGTTAATCAGCTTTCATTGGCATGCAGAAAGGTACCAACTCACTCCTGGCTCTCCCCTTTGCTTGACTTCAGAAAACATCTCCAAGAACCTAGAGCTTTTATTATGTTCCAGCCAATCTTCCTAGCCTTTATATATAAGTACTTATAGGCATCTGCACATCAAAAAGCAAGCAAACAAGTCACTTGGATGCCAAGAATTTCCCACCATGCTTATTCTTGATCCTTCCTCTTTCTCATCATGAAACTATGGGTCAACTACATCCAAAAGGGAGAAAATATAACTTATCATCCAAACCAGAACACTTTTAGAGCAAATGGAGAGGCACAAACTAGACATGATGCATGAAGTGGGGCAACCAATTTATGTGGAACCTGTCCTCCAACCTACCAATCTTTTTTTCAAGTTTCATTAGTATATTATTGTGATCCATGGTAAATACATTCATTGTGGGGGGAGTTGATACATATATGTATCCCATCTTAATCCTTTTTACTTCCCTTTCCCCTTCTCTCCCTCCCATCTTCCTCATCCCTAGATCCCCTTCTCATCCCTTCAAAGATCAGACTCTTTGATTCATGGATCCTTTGTGTGGTTTTTTAGTCTTGAGTACATACACATTTAAAATAATGCTGCATTATAAAGTCCCTATCATTCAAACACCCAGAAACCCAAGCAGCCAAGTCTTAAAGGTGCTACATATTTATGCTGTTGGTTGGGCTGGAGCTGGTGAAAAGCTGGTAGAGAAGACTTCTACGAGGCTTTTGTGGTTGTAGGGCCTTTCCTAGACTCCTTGCACTCATTCTGCAGCCCCTGCTCCATATTGTGCCAGGGTCCCTGTTCTATTTGGTTTCCTGTTCACATCTGCAACAGGGTTCTCTGGACCTTCAGCTACTGTTGGTCCCTCATCCATTCAGCTTCACCAATGGCTCCAGACCATGTTCCTGTATTGGCCACTCAGTACTGGGAAAGGAGACACATTCCTGCACATCCAATATGCTCTAGAGAGGACTGCTGGATGAAGAATCAAAAAAGTTGAAAGTGGCCCTCTTAGTAGAGAAGAAGATTCAGCTTCCTAAAGTGGGGGAAATTCACCCTCACTCCCACTGCCCATCCACTCACATCCACCAAGCACACTCAGGGCCAAGGCTTGGTGCTAGCTGGTCCCTCTCCCTGGACTGTTTGTCCCATAGATATCCCCAAGGGGCTGTCCCTCTCCTTCACATGTTTGTGCAAATAGCACTTCTGTCAAGAGACCTTCCCTGACGATCCTTTTATAGTATCATCTACTGTTCCCTGTGCCCTCACTGTGGCTCTCCTCATGCCCACCTTCTGGACTCCCAGCTCTTCAACCTTTTTATCATCACACTCATTTACTAAATGCATTGTCTGACTCTGCCACTAGAATGTCAGCTTCATGATGGAACAATGTGACTATCTTGTTGCTGCTGTCCCCAGTGTCAGGCATGGTGCCTCTGAGGGTCAGTAAATATTTGTCAGTAGAAGGGCTCCCTCCCATCTTCCTCTCATTAAAATACAGCAACCGGTCACCTTCTTATCCAAAGCTAGCACCTCCACCTGTGTCTAAAATGCATCCCTTCCTGCTTGCTGGGACTTCTATTAACTATGTTGTCTCTTCCATGAATTCAATAGCTCCGTTTAGCTGCATAATAATTTTGGTATTACTCATGGGCCTAATTTAGGTTGGATCTGTTTCATTACATTAGTTTATTTGCACCTCATGATAGCCCTGCGAGGGAGGAGTCATTATCCTTTCTACATGAGAAGAAACTGAGGTACAAAGCAGGTCACAGTCTTGCCTGGGGTCACATAGCTCCTGAGGAGGGACACCAGAATTGAGCCTGGTATGCTGGCTGAAGAGTTCAGCTCTTAATTACTATGCCATTCTGCTGGCTCACACCCAGTAGCATTTGAATACATGCTTGCTTAATCTTACCTTAATCTTAGACAACCCTACCTCAATTCCATATTCCCTCAGCCTTGTCGCTCTTCTAGCACTATGCTAATTTTTTTATACTGATCTACACCAGCCGTTTCTGCACCCCACTCTCTGCCTGTTCCACTCTAGTCTTGTTTATGTGCCTGTTACTCTATCAATAAAGCTCTCGTATGGTCACTTTGCAATGGTATTTGCCAGTCACTCTCTTACTTAAACTCTATCAGTGTTTGACAATGGCTGCTGCATCTTTCTTCCTGAAGGAAGGATCCAGGGAAGTATCTATACCTTCTCTGGCTTACTGGGTGACCCTGGACAGATCTTGTCCTTAAGAAGGGTGAGGCAAGTGCCCCTCTGGAGGAAACATGACACTGGGAAGAGACGTGATGGATGATCCCAAGTGGAGGGATGGGGTAGAGTTCATGGGCATCTTCAAGATTCCTTCTGGCTCAGAATTCTATTATTTTAAATCATCTCCTGTCAACTTTTCAAGATTCTTTTACAACGACATGAAATCTATCTGTGATTCTTACTGTACTCAAATTAAAAGTTTCAATTTTTCTCTTCATTCACTCAACAGCAAGATTTTGTTCTGCATGAAATTCTGTGGTTTTTCTTACAAAACAATAATTTTATAAAATTTCTAAGTAAAAAATTTGGTATATGTATGTATATTTTTCCCCAAATTAAACAGTATCCACTTTCCACCAATGTTTACTCCCTTAGAATAGTGCCTCCATATCCTAGGTGACGTTTTTGTCCCAGTTGGTCATGTGAGCTAAATGCTGTCTCAAAGGACATGAAGATTGCAAAAGGTCAATAAAAAATACGAGTTCATTCACTTGAGTCCTCTATGTGCCAGAGACTGTATCAGGACATTTCACTTTTCTATTTCTCACTTTTAGAAATAAGCCACTGTTATAGTTTATACATTGTGTCAACTTGAGAAGTCTAGAAGCTTAATTAAGTAAGACAGCAGCTCTACATCCCGGGGTGTAGAGCACAAGCAGTTACCTGGCCATTGTGTCAGTTTGAGAAGGTCAAAAGTTTAGCTGAGAGACTCAGCAGGAAGCCAGGGGTCTTACTTGGTAAACATCGTCATCCTGTGCAAAGAGAGGCAAGGATATTTGTGAAGCTACACCCACCCTGGAGGGAGGGGGTGTCCTGTGTACAATATAAGGGAGCAGAAGAGTCTTGCTCTTGCCCCCTTTTACTCTGGCTGCTTTTTGCTCGGCTGCTGCCTTGAAGTGTTGCCCCAGTGCCATGCCACCCTGCCTTGGAGCCAGCTGATTATGGACTGAAACCTCCACAAAGTGTAAGCTAAATAAACTTTTCCTTCCCTAATTTTGGGTGTGGGGTATTTTGTCTCAGCAGCGAGTAAAAAGTAACCAAGACAGTCACCTAGTGCTACGGCCATGATCACCTACCCAGGCCAACTGCTCAGAGCAGGGATTCAGATCCTGCTCCACATGTGGGCAGACCTCATGCACCTGCAGAATGCAGCCCCTGCACCTGCTAAGTCTTTAACACCCAGTGGAGGAGGCACTGGAGGATTCAGAGGAAGCAAATGCTGCTCAACAAATAGCTGTGAGACATCTGGCTAACTGGGAAAAGAGTGCAGTTAGATTCCACTTACTCCACACCAAAGCGTGTGACCCAGCCATTAAAGGTGTTGCTTGAGAATGGTTTTAGATGAGAATTCATTCAACTTTCCATTGTCCAGTTTTTTAGGATTCAGTCCTGACAATCACTGGGCCTCATGCTGCAGACACAGCATTAACTTTGCCTGTCAGTTCCCCATTTTTTATTGTAGAAGGAATATACTATCTCAAAACTTCAACAGAAAGGTTAGCAGCCCCGCAAACTTCTCATTTCATTCATGTTGCATAGCGTGGATAAATCTGTGCTCTTTAAAGAGAAGCAGGATGTGTCGGACATTCAATACTTTGCTCTTGAACCTGCCTGGCGGGGACTTGAAAGGCTTCTGTGCTCCACCTGGCTTTCTTCTCCACTTTTTGTTCCCTTCTTGATGGACCTACATTCAGTCACAGCATCCCTATTAATGCCAGCTGCAGCCTTTTCAAGAGAAGATTCCCAGGGGGCACCTGGGCTGGGGAGGACTTTGAAGTTGCTTTTCTTCTGGGTGTTTGATGTGTCTCCTTCCTGACCCTGCCCAGACCAAGGGAAATGGCAACTCTCTCTGCTGTAGCAGCTGTCATGGTTGCTGCTCAGGAAGTCTCAGGATCAGATGGAAGGAAGACAGGTGGGATCATTGGTTGGGGGACTGCAGTTCTTTTTTCCAATGGCTCTGGTTTTACAACCCTGGACATCTCTTGGCCTTGACACCCTTCCCTGTAAATCAAGGTCTTGTGGGACCTTGAGAAACCCTGGACAGATTTCCATGCTATTGAAGGTAATGGTCATTGCCCTTTGGAACAGAATAAACTGCTTCTATGGAGCTTCACAGTGTGCTCAGAGATGTTGCTGTTCCACAGTGCAGTCTGCCAGGGGGACAGTAGAAGCCATGGAAGAAAGAAAATGGTGAGTTAACTGTAGTAGAACTGTGTTTCCTGAAGTGCTGTTACTTTCTTAGATGCTGTGCTGGGGCTGGTCCAGAAGGGTCTGCCCAAGGGCAGTCCTGTACATTTCTCTCCTTCACAGGAGAGCCACATCTTGTCTGAAAGGGGCATGGAGGGCTGAGAGCTCGGTAAGGTGTGTCCATGGTCCACAGGACTGTGCAGAAAACTTTGTGTGGAGACCCTCACTAGTGGTGTGGCCTGTCCTTCCCTGAGAGGACCCAACCCATGTATTGGGCTCAGGCTAAGTCTCTTCTCTCTTCTTTGCCCAATGAACTGAGCGAGATACAGAAGTATCCTGTGGGCCATGGACTGACTCCTCCTTCACCCTGCAGTGACTCTTTCCCAGGCTTTTGTTGAACTTTAATCTCTACCTTTACTCTCAGCCCTACCCCTGGTATCTTAGCCACTTTCTTGTTGCTGAGACACAATACCCGATACCCACAACTTAAAGGAGGAGAGGTTTATTTTAACTCATAGAATCTAGGGGTTCAGTCCATAGTCAGTTAGCTCCAAAGCCATGGAGGGGCATGGTAGGAGGGTGTGCTAAGGAAAGCTGCTCATGTCATGGCAACCAAGAAGCAGAGAGAAAAGGGAAGAGCTGGACAGGAGATGCACGTTTCCAGGCCACATCCCTACTGGTCCAGCTCTTCCATCCAAGCCTCATCTGCTTACAACTCTGGATCCATCTGTGGTTTAACCCACTAATGAATATAGACCCTGCCATGATCGAGCCATCTTCAGAATCCCACCTCTGAACACATGAGGCTTTTGGGAACATTCTGAATCTAAATCAGAACAGATAGATGTTGGAGTTGCTCAGAGCACAGCCTGAGCATAGCTCACATGCTGAACCCCATCCTCCACTGTCCATCAACAAGCTGGTGACAACTAGATTTGCCCTTGAACTCCTCATGCCCAGCTTCAGACTCAGTGTGTCCTGTCTACATCCTGCTTCCCACCCTGCTTTCTCTCAGGGTTTCCACAGAGAATGCACCTCGAGATTATCCATTTAGAACCAGGACAGTGTCTATCCTCCACACTTCCCCTCATCATGCTTCTCCTTTGAGGGCCCCACCTGGGGACAGCAGGCGCCAGTGCCCATCCCTCACCCTGGGTCCCTGCTGTGACTCCCACCTTCTCACCTTGTGTGCACAGACTGTCTGCCAGCCCTTGCCACGGAGGACCCCACTTCTGCAATGCAGACTGCAGTGTGTGCCTCCCCCCTGCAAACTCTGGTTTCCCTCATAGGTCCCTTTAGCTTTCAAAGATCAAGTGCAGGTTCAGTAGCACAGTGCAGACAACCCTCTCTGAGCTGGGCCCCTCTGAGCTGGTCTTTTCTACCTATCTCCCTTCTAACTCTGCTGTGCCATGGAAGTTTCTAGAATGTGCCAGCCAGTTCCCAAGGTTGTGCCCCGGAATATCAAGTTCTCTCTTTTTCATTTACTGAATTTAGAGGGTATAAATAGTCAGCCTGAAGTCATAGCTGGATTAAACATGTACTGGGGAGCTTGCATCATGCTAAACTTTTTGAAGACCAGAGGCCAATATTTAAAACTCAACGGACTGACCATCACAAAACATCTTAACTTAGTAACCGCAGGAGTTGAGAAGCAGTTGTATTCTTTATGTGTGTGTCGGGGTATACACAACATTTTCTCTCCAACCCACCCAGCTCTCCCATATCACTGTGAGCAACACTGCTTATGTAGGTGGCCTGCCTGGACCCTGAAGCCACCTGCAGTAGAGGCCCCTGGGCTCACTCCTGTCAAACAGTGAAACTCAGTCTTTGTCACCTGCATGAGCTTCTGTGACTCAGAAGCCTGTCTCATCCTGGGTACCGCAGGGTCACAGGACCTGAGGATATGATGAGGGTCCCTTCTCAGGGACAGCAGACAAAATACCCAATGATGAAACCAAGAATATGCAGGAGGAGGAACACTCAGGGCACAGTCCTTTTCTTTGTAATGTTCAGAAAACAGAAGTGCTGGAAGAGAAGTGTTGGGAGATCTGTGCTTCCTGCCTCTGTGTGAAGCTGCTGTCTTGCTGGGCTCGCTGATGGTCCACCTGATAGTGCAGGAAGAGGAAGCCAGCCCTGGGCTCTGGAAGGATGCTCACCGCAGGGGTCTTCAGATATTGGCATCCTTCTCCAACTCTCCCACCCCGCGCTCTGTAGGATCCCAAGGGTCTGGAAGGAACCGAAGTTGGAGGGCTTCTGCCCTGAGGGTCCTCCCTGAGAACAGCACACCAGTGACCTTGGAGAAAAAGTCCAGAGCTCAGATGACTCCATGGAGCAAATGTCATGGAGATGACAGACAGGATGGGGACCCTCAAGGCTGGGGCCACACTGATGTTACAAGCAAGTGTTTGAGTGGGAAATTGAGAATGAATTTGCTTGGATGGACTCACCACTGCCCAAGCCCCACGGGGCTTTCTTCTCATGGGTTTACACCTCCATCCCCACAGCATCCATGGGAGGGGAGCATTTCAATGAGTCCCATTTCTCTGAGGGATGCTAAGCATCATATCCCAGCACCCACAGGGAGGAGAGAGTGCTGGAGGCAGGATTTGAACCCCACTCTGCCTGACAGGTAGTGTCCAAGTGAATAACTAGGTGCAAAGGTGGACATGGTGGTGCACATAATCAGAACCAGAGTGGAGTCAAAGCTGAGAGGAGCAAACCCAGCACAGAAGCAGAGGGCAGGGCCAGGTGATCAGCAGACTGGATCTCTTCCACTGGTTCCAGGCAAACTGAGCAGCATCACCAGTCAGCATGAAAGGAGAGGGTAGGACGCTGCGTCAGGGGAGAGGGGCGTGTGTGCAGGGACACGGGGTCATCCCCTCTCACTATGCCTGTGCCCTCCTCCTGGGAGGTTCTGGCCCTGTGCTTTGAAAGTTTCCAGCAGATTCAGACCAGGAATTCAGCTTGCAGCAAAAGCCTGGGAGGTTGTTTTCTGTCCTAAACACTCACAGGTGCGAGGCACAAAGAGGGAATGAATAGGGGGCCCTGCCTTGGCTTTTCCTGTTGCCTTGAGCATCAGTGCAGACCCCTAGGCTGGCTGGGCTGGACCCTGGAGGGGACAGCAAAGGCAGAGAAACCTGCTGGGCCCCAGGGAGGGGTGGAGAGCTGGTGGCTCTAGATGGTGTCCAGGGGACAATGGGTTCAGTGTCACTGAGGGCTTCACAGGAGGGGCTGCCTCAGAGCCTCCGCCCTCCTCACGTGTCACACCATCAATTTCTTGTATAAAATTTAAAGAAAGAAGATGAGGTAAGTGCAGGATGGGGGTGTGGGGATCCTGCTTTTCTTTGGAGTTTAGAATCACCCAGAGCCAAGGAGAATTCTTGATTTGCTGACTTCCCCATGTGAACACAGTGGGTGGGGGAGATTTGATCCTGTTTTCCTGGACAGGTCAAATCCCATGGCAAAAACACTCAGCACCTGAGGAGCTTCCCCAGGGCACAATCAGAAACCCACAGAGCTTTGGGCCATCATGGGCAGCGGATGCCCACGAACTCTTAGTACCTGGCCAGCGGGTGAAGAGAGGGGATCCAGCCTCTCTGCTTTCCTGACAGAAACGCCTCTTTGACACAATACTGTAAAAGAAATGAGGTAGCAGAAAAGAACAGGAGCTTTGGTGTGATCCCTAGTGCCACCTTAAGTAGCAGAGTTTGCAATGCAAAGTTTCCTCACTTCTTAAAATGAGTAAACTGTGAAGAGTGAGAGGGGTGATGAACACAGACATGCAGTGTGGCAGATGCTGCTCTTATTTTATTTTTATTATTGTTGTTATTAAAACTCTCCTGAGAGGTAAGTGGCTACACCCGTGCGCCTCTTGCCTTCTTGTTGTTCTAACTGTCATGCATTTATTGAGTACCTACTATGTGACAGGCTCTGAGCTGGGCTTTGGGGGTCACAGTGGGAAAGCAGAGCCAGTGCTCAATTTGTAGGTGCTTGAAATCTAATCTGGAGAAAGGAAACACACACACACACTCACACACACACTGATTCCAGCAAAGAAAAGAGTTATAAATGCCTACCCATTGCCTTGGGTGGTACTGGGAAGGAGACACATGAGAAGCAGAGAACACGCTAAGGGTGTACTCAGAGCGGGCAGGGACAAGCTGTTTTAAGAGGTGGCATTTGTCAGAGCCCTAAAGGAGGGGAGGGCACCATCCTCGCAAAGCACTGTGGAAAGAGTCTCAGGCAGGGTGTTGCCTGGCCATGATGGGCGATTGGATCCTGATGCCTCTTTCTTTAGAACTCACTGATGCCCTGGGTCTCCTCCCCTGAAACATGGTTTCTGCATCTTTGTCTAAACTTGTCCCCTCCCCACCACTGTTTATTGGTCCTATTTCACTTCAAGGTTGTGGCTTTTTCACAGACCCTCTCCCTCTTTCTTGGTCTCTCTTCAATTCTTTCTCTCATTTTTAAAAATTCACTCTTGTTTGTAGAATATTCTCCTCCTGCCTGCCTCCACCCCACCTGCTTCACCTTTCTTTTTGAACCTGTGGCAAGGCCACACTCTTCTTTCTATAATCTCACTTTGCCCCACCATTATAAGGAACAGGCCTTGTGAATGCCACCAGGAACCTGCTGAGGACCAAATCCAAGGGCCCTCGAGTGTCCTTGTCCTGAAGGGCCCATCTGCCGGAAGCGCGCACCACTTTGGATTCCTGCTCTGGTCTCTAGTGTCTTCTCACTGCTTTGACCATCTTTCTCTATAGCTTTTGCTTGCCTGGTCTCTGCTTCCAACTCAGAGTAAAGACAGAGACCTAGGCTTTTACACTTGGGATCTTTATTACCATAGGAGTTTTATCTCCACTAATAGCTTCTACCACCATCTCCTCAAAAGTGGCTTCAGGTCTCCATCTCCATCCCTGACTTCTCTCCTACATGTTATTCTCATATGAATCGGTCCCAGGTGCCCACCACCGAGGTGACCACGGACCTGTTACTTCTCATCTCTTGGTCTAAGTTGCTGTACCTGTAAAATAAAAGGGGAATGGGCAGGCTGGCCTCTTAGATCCGTATTGGCTCCTGCAATTGGTGACTCAATGATTTTTAAAGATCTTCACTTCCACACAGCTAAACTCACTTCTTAAAGTCATCGTGTTTAAAATGAAACTCATCCAAGGACTCTAAAACATAGCTGCCCCTCTGACAGCTATACCACAAAAGCCTCAGCTGTTTTCTCAGATGTTAAGGACACTCCTCTGTGGACTTGAATGGTGTCACCCCTTTTCTGGAACCACAACTCACCAACTTGTTCTGCTTTTTCATTGATCCCACCCCAGCCCAGACCCTTGATACTGCTCCCATGAGTATGGGCAGTCTTCCCCACTCTGCTCCCTCTGTGATACTTGGTCCTTTTCTATACACAGCTTTTCAAAGCACTTAAAGGGTCCCAGTTATCTATATCAGCTTGTCCTAATAGATCTTGGATCTCTTTGACAGTGCTTTGAAATCATGCTTTGAAATGTATGGATCCTCTTCTCAGAAGAATGCTTACCATAATTCAATGGGATCACAGGGCTCCTGAAAACAACCACAGACTCTTAATAGGTCTCTGGACCTCAAGTTAGACCAAGGACACCCCCAGATTATCTGGGTTCTTAGTCCTCAATGTCTTGGCTCTGAGCCATCTTCTGACTTTTTCTTCTACCTCAAGTCTTTTCAAAGCTCTGCCCAGCCAAGCCCCACACATAAGAACAGATCCTTGTATATAGCTAATTCTCTGGTTCAGGTGCTTCTCCCCATTTAGATTAGCATCTCCATTCTTTTTCCAGCTAAGTCTTTGAACCCTCTTTTCTTTCTTTTTCTTTCTTTCTTTGTTTCTTTCTTTGTTTCTTTCTTTCTTTCTTTCTTTCTCTTTCTTTCTCTCTTTCTTTCTTTCTCGAAGGGAATAAAACAAAACAATGGAACAAAACAAAACCTTGAAAACAATATAGAATTTCAAAAACAAGACAGAAGGATATCCTCCATAGTTTCTGTAATGCATATTGTTATCTTCTAAACAGATGCTCAGACTACTGGCCCCAGGCCTGCAAAGTCAATTAACCAATACAAGCATTAAGTTGTTTTTGTACCTCGGCTGCTATCATCACAGCCTGTGTACCTCCAAATCAGCCAGTTCCCTACATAGGGGAGGGAAGGGGGCTCTTCTTATCTCCCAGCCTGCACGCTGGCTGGCTCACAGGAAAAGCAGGCTGACTTCCTGGTTCTTTTTCTGGCCCACGGCCTCTGCTGGCTCATGGAATAAACCCTCTTTTCAAGTGCCAGCCTGACCTTGCTTTCTCTGGAAGTGTCTGTGTCATATCCAGTCCCCTCTTTCGGACATGTGTAGCATGAACCATCACACACTACACCACAAAATTGTCATTTTTGCTTTCATTACACGGCAGGCTTCACCATGGAGGTCGGGGCTAGGCTGACAGACCATATGCACAAGAGATTTGTTGGTGATGATTTTTCCTGGTAGCCAAAAAAAAAAAAAAAAGGCTCCCAAAATCACCAAAGAGCTCTGTTTGTTAAAGCTATTCTATATCTTGTTACACGCACAGGTGTTTTTGTAAAATGTGGTACGTGGAGCACAGTTTATCCATAAAACCAATCCTGTTGTAATGTAGTGATCCTCTAAGTGGCACTCGGTGGTGGGGAGCAATTATGCTGTCGACCCCCATCTTGCAAATTTATTGAGTGGTTTTGCTGAGATGTGAAAGTGTCAAATGCAGCACCTGGAAAGGAGCAGATGCTGAGTATGATAGTTTATCTTCCTCTACCTTTATGCTGGACTTTTTTTTCTCTTTCCAACAGAGCAGGTGGTAGGTGAAAATAGACCTGCACCTATTTATTGCCCTGCTCTAAAGTTGCAGGATGAGGCATTTAGAAGCACAGCAAAAAGATTAGCTATTTTTGGGAAGTCTAAACTCCACTCAATAGTGAAATGTGCTGGGACAGTCACCCAGTTCTGAGGCCTCAGAGCTAGAGAAGGCCAAGGGGGTTCATTGAGACTGTTTTTTATAGATGGGAAATTGAGGCACAGAGAACTACGTGCCTGCTCTTAAGGCAAGTCCACAACCAAAGCTCAGTCTGCCGAACTTCCACAAGTGCAGACACACTTCTCATTGCCACAGAAGATCTCTGACCCCCACCAGACCTGTCTCCTTGAGCACTTATCTGTGCACGTCCAGCTTTGCAAGCCACCTGCATGTAGCACAGAACCTGTGAGCACTGGTATAAAGTAAATCTGATGCATTTTGTTTCAACAGTTTTGTGAAGATAGCAAAACTTTTCCTGTTACAAGCACCAGGAACCAGGGACCAGGGGCCAGGGAGTCATCCTGACACTTCCCTCCAGGGCACTGGGAGGGCCCTGGCAAGCTGCTGTCTCCACACTCAATCAGGAAGAGCTGGGCTTTCCCAGCAGACTGGCTCAGGGCACACCGTCTGTGCTGTTTTTGCTGAAATACCGCATTTGAGAAATAGTTATTGAGCATTTATGGGACTGGGTGCTGGGTATACAGAGATGATCAGGACAAAAATGGATCTTTTCCTCATGGAGAACCACCAAGTAGAAGACAGGAAAAAAAAAAAAAAAGGATTGAGAACAAAAGCATCCTGCCATCTCATCCAGACAGAACAAGGCTAATCTCTACCTATTTCTAAGACAGAAAATAAAAACAGCACTACACAATGGAACTCTGATGAAGACTAAAAATCTAAAAGTCAACACATCTTACTCTATTTTATCTCAATTGATCTCAACTCCCAAATGTTTGAGTTTCAAAAGGTAAGATTAGGTACCAGTAAGACAGCCAGACCAGCATTGATTTAAAAACCCTCTCCCATGCTCCAGGATCAAGGAGGCAGCAGACCCTGATTAATCGCCTTGTTATCAGGGCGATCTCAGCCTGCCAGGAGCCAGCTTACCTAATTCCCAAGTCTCACCACATCCCTCTGGTCTTCTGGGTTCTGTGTATAAAACCTGTGTAGTACCATGAATCAGCCTGCTAAAAATACTTACTTAAACAGTGGTGTATTAATCACTTTTCTATTGCTGGGACAAAGTATTTGACACATACCACTTCAAGGACAAAGAGTCTATTTAGGAGAATGCCAGAAGTTTTCCTTCAGTTTTTTTTTTAAGTACCAGGAATTGAACTCAGGACCTTGAGCTTGCCAGGAGGGCACTTATGTCACTGAACTATATCCCTGCCCTGAAAGAGTCTATTTTGGATCATTCATGATTTGAAGTTTCAACCCAAGGCTGACTGGTTCCAAGGCAGAAACATGGTGGAGGAGAATGAGGGAGGAGATATTCACTTCATTAGCTTCCAGAAACTGATTGACAAGGAAGAGCCAAAGAGGAAGGGGCCAGGGCCCAGATACAGTCTCCAGGGTCACACACTCATAACCCACCCAGATACAGCCGGAAGTGTGTTTTACTACTCTCCTAGGCATCTCTCAAGTCAGCCACACTGACAACCGTGAGTACCCATCACAGGCAAGCTGGCCTTTGTTTATGGAATAGGGGAGGAGGGGAGGGAGCAGTATCTATGAATGACATAGAACTCAGTGGACTTCAAGTCAGACAATCACAGGAAAGTACACAACACCTTTCCACATCTCTCTCCTTTGGTCATGGAAAGAAGTGTGTAAATGGTTGTAGAATATAGGCGACAAGGGACTTGCTGAGCCTTCCTCAAGAAACTAACTCCTTTCCCGTCTTTCCTTGCATTCATTTTTTGGTTCTCCTCACAAGCATCCACTGTGTAAGGAGTGGCACAAACATGGCTAAAGGGGCACAAATCTGAAGGGATCCTGGCTCTTGGTGAGGCACAATCTACAGGCAGGAAAGGCATCAAGGACAAAGTGATACCCAAGAGAGGCAGAGAGCTCCAGAAGAAAGTAAGGCAGGGAGGCCCTGGGGGTGCTGCAGGGGCAGAGGGTCCTTGTGCACCCACACCACCTTTCCTCTTGATAGGACCACCCTCTCCCAGAGAAGTGAAGGTGCACACCATTTAAATCATCCACAAGATTGTTTCACTGAATTTTTTTTTTTTGAAGTGTGCTGAGCAATTTTCCAAATATGGTAATAAATTGTTTCTGGAACTAGTTACCTTCTGGAGGATGAACTCATTCATCCTCTCTGGAAGTTCCACAAAGACTTGTCACAGCTTTGTTACCATCGGGACAGATAACAGCCTCGGCAAAGGAGTAAGGCTGGCTTTTCATTTCACAAACTTCATTCATTTTCTGAGTCTACCTTCATATGTTTTGCTAACTTGACTTCATTGACTTAATTCTAGTTTTTAAATTGACGCACTTAAAAACTTAAATGGATTTATCACTGAAGCCATCTTTATATCACTACCCTAAATAGAATACCAATATCCCTTGCCCCAAATAGAAGGTAATGGCAAGAATAAATATCATTAGGCTCTTGGCTGCCAGCCTGCCCAAAGGCTGTCTTTATGTGGAAGAGCAGATGGGTTTTAAAACGTTTCCCTCTGCTTGCCCCCTATTTTCTCTAGAGGCCTCCCCTCTCCATTCCTCTGCTTTTTAGAAGTGACGGGGGACTTGGGAACGTGATTGTAACTGGGTGGGACACCAGGTCCGCTCAGGAAGCCCTGCACTCAGGGGAACTCTTCCAGTCTGTGCTAACTGCCAAGGGAGGCCATTTGCCGTGCCAATGATCACAGCCTCGCCAGGCTCACGAGGGGGCTCAGGGACACAGCTGAGGAGAACTTCGCTGTCAGCTTCCTCAGAGATGCCCATGAGGTCCAACAAAGCCATTTCTGGTCATTCTGCAGCCTCCTTCACCTCACCGAATAGATTGACTTAGCCCTTAGTTGAAATTTCTCCTTGCCTCCCCTCAAGGATGCTCATGTCCTCATGGGGAAGGGTAAAGGGAGGGAAGCAGTCTGGTCCGCATGGCTAAACCCCAGGCACCCAGGAACTGAGCCAACTAGACCCTTAAAATCTTTGGGTTCTTTTTCTGTGTTTATGAAGCATTTATTCTACCAGACTCTCAGTTTGCCTGTCCATAAAAAGGGCTTTTCTGGCTTTTAAAATAAGAAATACATGAACTAATACAGTATATGAAGAGCTGCTGATGCACACTTGGGCATTCCACAAGTGGCTTTAATAGGAATTGGTGTTCATTTTTTAATTTAAGACCATGTAAGGGTCTGCACTGAGCAATGGAGATATATGGACAAATTTTCTCCAGTGAGAAGGGGCAGGGTGCCTCTTGGGCCAGGGGCAATGGAGAAGTCAGGAAAAATAATTACAATGCTGTGTCAGTCATGTAACTATAGGCTATGTTCTGCAAAGTGTACTGCTAGGCGATTTGGCGGTATGAACATCACAGTGTGTACTAAGCAACCTTGATGGTGTAGCCTGCTACACAGAGAGGCCAAGTACTACAGCCTACTGCACCTGGCCCACCAGCCCGAACAGTGGGTTACTGAACACTGTAATCAGTGACACACAAGGGGAAGTGTTTGTACATCTAACACAGAACAGGTACAGTAGAAATACTGATGAGAATTTCTTTGTACTGTTGTCACCTTAGGGGACCATCGGGTCAACGTGCAGTCTGGGCTTGGCTAAACTGTCCTTATGTGAGGACACAAAGGTATTTCCACCAGCAGAGTGTGCATGCTCTTTGCCCAGGGTCTTATTGCCATGCACGTTTAGACTTCGCAGCCTGAGGTTCAGCATGTCTACCGAAGCTCCCGGATAACATCCGTATTGCTGGTCTGAGGACCACGCTTTGAGGAAGAAGACTCTAGCCAGCTGGTTCGCAAAGGGCAGCAGTCACAAGGCCTAGCAATATCAGTCTCACCAGGAATTTGTCCAAGAGGCAAAGACTTAGGCCTGGGAACACTCCAGGGTGGGGCCTGCGGTCTGTATTTAATAAGCCTGGGAGGTGATTCTGATTTCAGGTGCGCGTCCCGTTAGAGACGCCTGCCAGCTGCCGCGGCACCTGCTCAGCCCAGCTCTCCTGTGCTCTGGCGCTGGAGACTGGCAGGAAGGAGACAGCTGGAGCCTGGCCTTGCCCAGCCTTGCAGGATTTCGCTTTTGGGATCAGCATTTTGAGACTCTCCTTTTGGGATCGCCCTTGAGTCCAAAACACAGTTTTGGTTTTGAGGCTTCTCCGCAGGCAGCTAGGAAAGGGACAGCAGGAACTGGTCATCCTCTCTCCTTCCCATCATTCTGTGCTGTCCACGGCATAGGTGTCCGAGACCTTGTGGGTCCTTCCCTGAGTGTAGACAGGTAGGCAGTCCAGGCCTGATAATGTGACCACAGAGATAGTGTGTGTTCGCACTTCCCGTAGTGCGAAATTCCAGGTGTTGAGTTTCTGGGCCACTTCCAGAAAGTGTATGCAAACAGACTGGCAGCAAAGTAATGCGTGTCTCTGTCCTCCCGCCTCATCTCCCTCCGCCCGCTTCCTACCATGCTTTTTGGCACCATATTATTTCTTAAATTAAATAATAGTCACTTTGATGCTGCTTTGTTAAAAGCACAACTGTGCTCTTAAAATAAATCAACGCGTCTTGAGCACCTGCCAGGCATTCTTCTGGCTGCTTTCATTTGTGTGTGCATTCAAAAAATTGTGGCAAGATCCACATCACATAAAACCACTAAATATTTTTAAGTGTACTCTTCAGGGATGTCCAGCGCATTCACACTGTGTAGCCATCGCCACCACCATCGTCTCCAGAACTCATTCATCTTGCAGAACTGAAACTGTATATTCACTAAGCACTAACTCCTCGCCTCCCCGCCAAAACCTTTCCTCCACAGCCCCTGACATGTGCCACTTCTGTCTCTGAGGATGGACTGCTGCAGGTACTGCATGCACCCAGAATCATATACCATCTGTCCTCTTGTGACTGGTTTATCTTGTTTAGCATCACATCCTCGGGTTTGCCTGTGCTGTTGTATGTGCCAGAATTTCCTTCCTTTTTAAGGCTGAGTACTATTCTCCTGCATGTGCAAACCACATTGTGTTTATCCATTCATCTGTCAGGGTGCACTTGGGTGCGCCTGTGATTTGGCTATTGTGAATAATGCTGCTTCAAGCGTGGCTATAAACTATCTAGCTGGGTCTCTGCTTTCTAACTTTTTGGACATGTACCCAGAAGTGGGATGGTTGGATATTGGTAATTCATGCTATATTATATTTTTTGAAGAATTATCTTACTGTTTTCTGCTGTGGCTGTACTGTTTTACATTTGTGTGTAATCCTCACAACACTGTGAGTTGGAGGCCATTAACCCATTCTGCAGATTAGAAACTGAGATTCAGCAAGGTGGGGAAACCTGCCTGAGGTCACATAGGTCATGTGTGTCTCACCAGAGACTATGCAGGCAGTAGTCACAGCTGCTCCAGATGGCCCAGGGTCCTGCAACCTGAGCAGCGAGTACAGCTCAGTGATGACTCAGTCCTTACAAGTAAGGCTGCAGGCGGCACCTGGGAAGATGTCCACGGAGTCATTCTGGCACTGCTGGGGTTAGAGCCAGACAGGGGGCAGCACTGGTAGGCTGGGGACGGGGCTGCTCTACCACCGAGGCTGGCCTCACCAGTCTTTCCCTGGGAGACAGTGCACCCAGTCCCCAGCAAAGCACCCTTGAGAATTTCTTTCTTTGCTTCTGCTAGCAATTAAGCATCTTGATTAGGGCACAGTTTGGGCACCATTCAGAATCCATCTGAGTCAAGTCCAAACGTAGGAAATTCAGAGGTGCAGTAGAAAGGATTTTGCTGCTTACAGGGCCAGAGCACACCAAAGTCGCCAGTCCTATCACTTTACCAACTCATTTTCACCAGACATCTTCTGCTGTCACAATTTAAACTGTGCTGGCATTTACCAAGAAAGGTGTGGATCAGCCCTAGTATCCTTCCTCTGACTACAGCCAATGTTCTTTTCTAAAAACTAGAGATGGAGAAACCCAATAGCACACAGTCACGCCTTGTGAGCAGAGTCCAGGTGCGACTGTCCCTTCCTTGGTGTCATGGAAATGTGGCATCCATTGACAATGACTGCCATTGTGTTGGGGGGGACGCACCTCCAGAGTCTTCTCTATGGCTTCAAAAGTTCCCTGCATCTCTTTATGACCCTGCATGGCACAGAAAGTGGAACAGACTGGAGCAGGTCCAGGGAGGAGGCTGGAGGTAGCACAAAAAGCTTTGATACATAAATGTAGCCCAGAGCTGGTGGGGCGTGTGTGGGCACTCTGGCTGCAGTCCCAGCCCTTCCTTTACTAGTTGTGCCGGGACTTCGCTCAGCCTTCATTTCCTCTTTGACAAATAGGCAAAGAGTGTGGTCAGGACTGAGTGAGATGACAGGTGTGAGTTCTCAGCAGACGGCTCAGCTCCTAAGAAATGGGGCTCCCTCAGGTGAACAGTCTGCCTGCATGAAGCTGTCTCCTTCCACAGGCACGTCTGTCTCCCTCCTTCCGTTCCCTTCCGTTCCCTTCCCTTCCCTTCCCTTCCCTTCCTTTCCCTTCCCTTTTCCTCCCTCTCCCTCCTTCCCTTCCTCCTCCTCTCCCTTCCTCCCTCCCTCCCTCCCACCCTCTCTCCCTCTCACCAGGCTCCACCAGCCTAGGGAAGCAGGTAGTGCGAACCCTTCTGTCTTTCCCCAGAAGAAAATGCCTTAACCATGTGTGTCATTTTTCTCTTCTCTCAGTGTGTGTGCCTCTTTCCTAATGAGATGGTCAAACAACTGCCACGCTCCAGAGCCTTTCGGTGGAGACCTGCTGGAGGCCGGGAGGCAGCTGGAGGAGAGGGACAGAGTGGGGCAGAGGCAGTGCTCCCCGGCCTGCATTAAGGTGTTCTGGATGTGGCATCCTCAAATTGTAATGATCTGTTCAGCTGCCACATCCCACGGTGGCCTGGGCTCTGACACCCTGTCCCCAAGTGTCCTTCAGCTTTGCTGCCACCTTGGTTTCTCCCACAGATCCCTGGGAAATATGAGCTTGCATATTTTCCTCACTGGGTATCATTTAATATTGTTCCCTCTGTTCTCTGGAGCCTGGGTTCAAATCCCAGCCCTGCACCTTCCAAACCACTGTAACTTCAGCCAGGCTGTTTCACTGCTCTGTGCCTCCTCTGCAAAATAGAGCTGAAAACACCCTGGACCTCATCAGACAGTGGGGAGGCTCACAGGGGTGAAATTCCCTGAAGTACTTAGAATATCACTGGGCATTGAGCATGCACGGGAAAACGCCCCTGCTGTGATTCTCTGTGGGCGGCGGCCTTCGTGGGGCAGGAACTGTGTGTGGGCTACGCTCTGCTTTCTGAGTCATACCTCAGCGTACTTTTGAGGACCAAGATCCCAGACTGTTGGTAACTTTTCCAAAAGCTCGGGAACGGGCATCAGCAGTTAGCAACCTCTTTGGCTAAGGAAGAGCATTGCAGGTGCCTTCTGCCACCATCCTCTTTCTTAACAGAGAGGACATCTTAGTCTTCCAAAGAAAAAAGAACATCACTTCAGCACACAGACGAGTTCTCAGGCAGTGACAGTTGGCAACTTGAAACTAACGGAAATGCCTGGCTCACTGTGCTTTTTCTCCTTTTCTTTCTTTGCTTTTTCCTTCTGGATTGACACCTATCTGCACACCAGTATTTGGAGACCACAGACCTGGGGATTGTTTCAGCCTCCAGCTATTGACTGAGCAGCAACAGGAGGAGAAATCACAGGCTTGAACCTTCAAAAGGGACCGGGAAGCAGAGCTGAGTGCCTCTGGGTTCCTCCAGTGTCAAAAAAGTGCCGAGAAATCATCTGACAGAGAGAGTGTCACTCTCACATGGGGCGGTTTTGGAACTCAAGCAAGGGCACACCCACGCAGCAAGGTGGGACACTGGATTTCCACGGGGGACGAATCAGGACCCCAAGAGCTCACAAGTGTGTTTGGGAGGAGGAGCCAGAGCTGCCAGCGGTTAGTTCAGACACGTGTTGTGTCCGACCACTGCTCTTCCGGTGGAGCTGTTCTCACCACACAACTGCGGACTGGAAGTCGGTGACAGCTGAGGTTGAGAAAACGCTGGGGCTAACAGGTCCCATCAGGACACCGGGCAGCTTCTGAGGCAGGTGACGAATTGCAGCGACTAGGGAGAATTTAAAGCCAGCCCAGCTGCCACCCAGGGGAGTGACTAATCTCAATGCTTGAAGACAAGCCCCAGCACCAGAGAGACAGCAAGCTGGCCCCAGACCGGCAGTTGGTCAGCCACAGGGGACGGCGCCTCACCGCAGTGGGAGACAGCCACCTGACTCACCCGGGCGGTGGCAGGCGAGTTTCTGTGCACCCTGCCATCTGTCTGTCTATCTCATGTTTGCTTGAAGCAGCCGAGAGAGAGCTGCTTATGGGAGTTTACCTGGGACCCGCACAGCTGCCCCAGGCTGGACCACAACCATTCCCTGGACTGACCAGTGTCTTAAAATAAAAATACCACTTTGGAGTGCTCTGTAAGGGACATCCTGGAGATGATACACTCACCTTGAGGGGCCCTCACAATTCTTATATTCACCAAATCTCCAACACTCCCCTTCCCACAGCCTTTCTGGGCATCAGGGCTTTGGAGCAAGCAGTTGGCTCATGTCCTAGGTCTTCTCTCAGTGTCGGTGTGGAAGTCCTCTGGGGAGGCAGTGATGGAGCGGGACAGGCCGAGGTAGCCACAGTGGCACTCTGGGCAGTGGCAGGGTGAGCAGAAGCTTCGCGTCTGGACTGCGCATCTTTGCTTTTTATCTGAACTGGCAATGAGAAAACACCCTGATCCTCCAGTTTTACAAGCTAGAAAGGGCTTTTATTCCCATTGGTCTGTTCCCCAGCACTGTGAGCCAATGAACAATGTCACAGCCAGGCCGTGCCTTCCATGTTGGACACATGAGAGGAGCGATGCCCTAAAGGCCGCGCCAAGGGGTTCACTGTTTTTTGAGAAGCTTGGACTCTCTGAGCAGAGAGACTCAAAGCTTACTTTGCTATGCTGCAGTACAAGTTGATTCATTCAGAAAATACTCAGTGGGCTTCATTGTGTAAACCACATACTTATCACCAGGGGCCAGTGTGGAGGGATAAATAAAACACAATTGTGGACTCCATCTCCATAGGATGCAGGTATGATGGGATACTAAGGGTGCACACAGGAGGAACAACTAACCCAGACTGAGAAGGGGTAGGGTCTGGAAATGTTGTGCTAAGGGTGATAATGCCAGATTTCAGCCTTGAAGGAAGAAATAGCACAACCAGGGGAGAGAAGGACTGGGGATGGGGCAGGAGCAATAGGAAGGACAGCTTGTGCTGGGGTGTGGGTACTTTTCCAGAAAAGAGAACCAGCACATGCAAAGGCACTGAGGCATTCAATCATGGTCCAATTCACAGAACTGTGAGCAATACAGAATGGCTTGAGCCCACAGAAGCTGGAGTGAGAGGGAAGAGATAGGTCATGCATGTCTTTGTATCCCTTGCTAAAAGCAAAGAAAGCCTTTCTAGAATTGCACCCTCTCTGAAAATATTTATAATTTGCAATTTGCAACAGTCCCAATTTGTAAAACCTCAACAATTTTAAAACCTAGCAACCCTGCTTTACAAGGGGGAAAGAGGCCCTGAGTGCTGAATTGGTTTCTAGGATGGATATCTATTTACAATTCAAATTCAATGCTAGGAACAGTTGGCGACAAGCACTTGGAGCAACTGAGTTAAAACCAGACCTTCTCTATTTTATCCTCTAGTCGTGTTTATACTTGAGTGATATTCACCAAGACAAGGGAGAAAAATGGTTTTTTTCCCAATAAAAAAAACCTTGCATCACTTTGAGCAAACATTTATTCTTCTTATGAAGTACTTGTACTGCAACTGGTCAAGGCCACCGTCTATCATATCCACCTGGACTCACCCACCTCGCCTCCCTCTCAGCTGGTGGCAGTAGCTGCGGTCCGCTCACTGATCCGGGGGTGGCTGATGTTGGATCTAGCCCCTTTCCATTTCTTACTTTCCCAGACAAGACTTGATGCTTGGCAGGGTCCTGGCCATTGATTCTGACTGGTCAGATGTCCACTCCAACAGATTGGTGCCAGAAAGGGACCAGTTGTTAAATTGCTGTACCATCAGAAGCCTGCATGCCCAACTGCACGGTGTTTAGAAGAAGGAAGGTCCATCCAACTGACCTGAGAATCAGCCTTGCAATTGGATGGGAGCTTCCCCTCCTCAAGAAGATTTAAGCCAAAGCTCCACTTGTGAGCTTGGGATGCTCATACTCATGGCAGGCTAGGGTCAGCACGGCACTGGACTTAGCTGGACTGGAGGGGTACCTTGGAGGATGAGTCCTGAGTCTCTCTTCAGTCCACTTCGTTCCCCTTTTCTCATTCTAAGAAACTGGGAGATAGAAGCTCTTGACCATCCTGCTAGCCTGTCAGGTTCTCTGGATCATTTCCTTCCTGGGCTGCTTAACTCCTTTTTCATGGTCAAGAGAATGGGCTTTGGCCTCTCTAGCACTGGGGTCAAGCACTTGCAAGTTACACAACCTCTTTGAGTCTCAATTTCCTTGTCAATAAACTGGCTATAGCAACAGTACCCAGCTTAGAGGGGTTTGGTGAGGAGTCGGTGAAGGAATGCTGTGAGTAATTAGCACAGTGCCTAGCACACAGGGCTCAACCCATAATGGTTCTTGGTGGGCCACAAGGAGAAACAGGTTAATACCTCTGAAGAACTTGAGATAGCGCTTGGCTCCCAGCAGGCACTCGGTTCATGCTAACCATCACTGTCATCTCCCTCATTGTCATGATTGCTATTATTATCACTGGCTGTTTATTTTTTCTTTAATCAGAGCTCTGCAGGTCTTTTATGATGACAGTAGTTCATTTGGGCATGAGGGCATTGGGCTATAAAAGAGAAGACCTGAATAACTTGTCCTACTTGTAAACAGCTAGGGCATGCTCTTGGATAAGTGATGTTATGTCTCAGAGTAAATTAACCCAAATTGATAACAGGAGGGCAGACTCCTACAGCCCGAACCCTTCCTGTCCTAAGGGGTTATGAGTCTCAGCCTTGCCTGAAGAGGAAATGTGTGACCGGTGCCAGACTTGGGAGGGATATTCATCTAACACACTTAAAATTTTGTTTTGTCCAGTACTGGAAATTGAGTCCAGAAAGCCCTGAGCTATATCCTCATCCTTTTAAAAATTTTCTTTGTTTTGAGACAGGTCTTTCACTAAGTTGCCCAAGGTGGCTTTGAACTTGCAGTCTTCCTGCCTCAGCCTCTTGAGGAGCTGGGATTCCAGGCATGCAGCAGCATGGCCGGTTCAATAGACATTCACTGAGTGTATTCTGTGTGTCCATGCTGGGGACGCGGTAACTGTGTTGGACACCTGTCTTGTAGAGGTTACACTCCAGACTAAAGCTCAGGGGACAACCAGAAGAGTTCAGTTTGCAACCAGGGTCAACTGGTTTTAAAACCTGGGAGGTTGCATGAGTTGAGCATGGGGTCCAAATAAAGCCCCTTCCAATTTCTGACTTAGATTTCAGTGCGCTCCTTGGCTGCCGGCAGAACTCTGCAGGTGTCCCACAGAGAATCTGACCATCTACATCTCCTTTCCTCATCCAGCCTGGGCTGTATGGGAGAAAGAGAGTCAGAAATGGAACTTGGAAATCATTGCTTAGGAAAAGAGATGTGTCTTGAGCAAAGCCCTGAAAGAAAGCCTGACCCTTACCACGTGACATACGATTCCTTGGGCAGGACAGGACCTCGGAGGCCACCACATCAAAAGCCTCATTTTCTAAAAAAGGGAATCAAGAGCTTCAGAAAAGCTGTCCTCAGTTTTATGCCCGCAGACAATACATGTGTGATTTGCTTTCTTCTTTTGCTTCTCATTCCTTAGTCCTTCCAACATTTAACCCCAAAGTGGTCCCTCCACCTTTCCCTCCTGCCTGACAGGTCACAGGGTCCCTCTCTCCATTGTCTTCCGGAAACAGTCATCCTTTTATAGAAGCACTGTTCTCTCCCAGGGCTGATTTTGGCAGAGAATTTGGGAGCAAGACAGAGAAGGGTGGGTAGGGCAGGTGTGCGTGCACCAGGGTTCAAGGTTTCCCAGGAAGACAGACACGGAGGAAGACAGAGCTCACTTGACACCCCTTGCTGGCCTCTGCCAGGGAACTTACTGGTGCCAGACCTGGCTACTCAAAGTTGGGGTGGTTGCGGGGCTTAAGTAAGTGACTATGTGTTAAAACCTTACTTGTAAAGTAGCTAGAAGGTATCTGCGGGGTTCTTGTTCTCTGCCCCACATCTTTCCTCCCCCAGCCACAGTGAATCCCAAATAAACTTCCTTTCCTCCAGGTCAAAGGGAAGTGGCAGTCACTTTGGGAGGGACTGGGGCATTGGTCTTGATCTATGCCGTGGCATTTAGGGTACTGGCCTAAGACTGCCACATCAGCCTGAAAGAAGGTGGTGTGTCAGGCCTGGGTAGCAACAGGGCAAGCCCAGGGTCATCCTAAAGACGGGAGGGAAGAGGAAGGCAGATGCCAAATCTCACCTGCTTGGCTTAGGATCAGCCCAGGTAGGGGCAGTGTAAAAAGAAGTAGGAAGCCCTCCCCCATCTCTGGAGCCCAAGTGGAACAGTCTTCAGGGGAGACACTCATACAGCAGTCCTGGGGGTTCCATATGTCCTCTGACTGCCAATGTCCTTCCCTGCTCAGGCCCCGGAGTCCTATCTTCTCTATCCTGCTGCAACAGCTTGATGTGGGGAATAGAGGTTTCAAAAGCATTTGGTAGGAAAGTGCGGTACATGCCAAGTGATCTCCTGATTGCACTTCAAGAATTCAAAGTTCCTGGCATTCAGGAAAAGTTCAGGGAGGGGATGAGCTAGGGTCACCGGTAGGAAAGCGTTGCTTACATTTTTATAGCAGAACAATAGGCAGCGGCTGCCCCTCCCCCCAACATCCTCAAAGGTCAGCAAGTGAGGTGGGTCTGCTGCAGCACACCTCTGGGGAAGACCTCCGCACAGCCTCTGCCGTCTCCCCGGGCTCGCCTTCCCCTCTGCTCCCTGACCCAGGAGATCCAGGTGAGGAGCAGGCAAAAGAAGCTTGTTTCCCTGGCTCTGCGTGGGAGCCAGTGGCACTTTGCATATTAAGTCTGCCACATTTCTGAAAGTTTCCCGAGCTTTTGGGGAAATCGAGGACATGGAGGCGGAAGCGGCAGAGAGAGGGATTCTTGAGGCACAATGGAGCCCACAGAAGGAATTGTGGGGTTGCAGAGATGGGCAGAGGCAGGGAAAGAAGGAGAGAGCAGACAGTGGCACCTGCCCCCAGGTCAAGGTCCTTCGGCCCTTGGCATCTTTGGTTCAGGACGGCATCCTCTTTTTCCAGGGCTTCCTGGAGTGGCGGGCCCTCGGAACACACTGGTAACGAATGGAAAGGCAGGGGGACAAAGGAGGGGCGCTAGTCGCGGGACGCACGAAGACGTCCGGCTCCGCACTGATCCCACAGCGGAAAGGACCTCTGGGCAGCTTCTGAGAAGCCACCTTCGGCTTGTCAGGCCGCCCCAGGACCCTCCCGGTCTCCCCACACCCATCCACCGCCTCTGGAGGTCCCAGAAAGGGACTGGGCTCGGCATTTGAGGTTGCGGGGTGGGGCACAAAATCAGCCTCCAGCACTCTGGCGGAACAGCGCGTCCCGCGCAGCAAGTGCGCGCCCGGGGAAGCCCGGAGCCGGAGGAACTGGAGGTCACGGTCCCGCCACGCCTCTGGAGAGATAGGAGAACCTGGCGGGGCTATCGCGCTCCTGAGGGCCCCGAGCCCACTGGGCGAGGGCGCAGACTTTCCCGAAACGTCTCTGTCTCTGCGCAACGAGCGCGCGGCACCCCCGGGGTTGCCCGGGACGTCGCGGGGTTGGCCGATCATCCAGACCCGGGGGAGAGCTGGGGGGTCCCTCCCACCCGGCGCGCTCAGTCTCCCGAGGAGCTGGTTCCCAGATCCGATCGCGGGCTGGCGGGCGGGCAGGCGGGAGGCGTGTGTGTCGTGTGCCCGTGTACGGGGAACATTCCCCTTCCCGGGAGCTCATGCACAGCCCAGGTCCTCTGCTCCGGCTCGGGGATCCCCTCCCCCCGCTCAGAGATCCCCGCGCGCCCCCTGCCCACTTTACCAAGGCGAGAAAGCGGCCGAGCCGGAGACAAAGAAACTCCTGCTTCCCTCCACGCTCGGCCCCTCCGCCCGCCTGAGACACTCCCCGGCGCCCTCCCTCGACCTGGCTACACTGTACTCGGACCCCCGGAGCAGAGGATCCTGTGGGCGAGTCCGTTCTCCGGCGTGGTGCGGCTTGGGGGCTGCCGAGCACCCCGCCCAGGAACACCCAGGGCAGCCGCGCCCCCAGCACCCTCTCCCCAAACCGTCTTGGGTCCCTGGCATTGCCACCACCATCCCAAACCGTCCCCCGCCTCTCCACCAAGGGACACGGGGGCGCAAGGCACACAAAGCGGGTGGGGGTGGGCAGAGCACGGGTGCACAGGGGGATCCCGGCAGGGCTCGTGGCCGAAGCCCGGGCGCAGCTATTTACCCGATTTCTTCTTCGATCTCGGAGATGTCGGCGAAGATGAGGAAGACCACCAGCAGCGTGAGCGCGGCCAGCATCCAGCTCCGGAACTGCAGCTGCATGGTGGGCTGGAGCCCGCCGGGACCCGCGCGGGCCCGCGGAGGAGCGGGGCTGGAGGGCGCGGCGGCGGGCGCGGAGCCTCGCGCGCCACGCGGAGCCAGGGGACCCTGCGCTCCGGGCGAGTCCCGGCCGGCGGTGGCGGCGGCTGCGGTGGCGACAGACAGGGGTTGCTCCGGTGCTGCGAGCCCTCTCGCTCCCTCTGGGCTCCTGCCTGCCCCGCCCCTCCCGTCCCCTCCCTTCCCCCAGCCCGGCGCCCGGCTCCGCGCGCAGTTTGACAGCTTTGCTCCGCGTCTCTCTTCGCCTCCTCCCACCAACTCCAGCGTCCAGCCGCTCTCCTAAGCTTCGTCCGCCTGGCTTTTTTCAGCTTCCGCGGGCTCAGGGAGGCTGCCACTCCCGGCCTAGGAAGCCTGGGCTCGGGGCACAGAGCGCGACCGGGAAGCGGGCGAGCTGAGCCTGGGGAAGCGCGCGCAGTGCCCGGCGCACCCTGCCGGTTGGCAAACGCCTTCTCCTCCCGCTCTTTGTCCAGCGCCCTCGCTTCCTCTCAAAGTTTTCCCTACACAAAGACCAGCACCCCTCGAACAGCCCCCAGCGCGTGGCAAGGAGGCGGTTTCCGCCAGGCAGACATTTCAGCGGTTGGCGAATTAGGAGAGGGCCCGGGAAGGAGGAGAAGAAATGCCCGAGACAGGCCAACTTTGGTGGAGCTGCTGATTGAAATTTGTGAGCCAGGTGCTGAGTCTGCGAAAAACCACTTCCTCCAGGCAGTCGTCTTGAGCCCCTTATAGCCCGAGATTGGGACCTTAGCTCGGAGTTAGCAAAGGGCTCGAAGTCCTGCTTAGGAACTTGGGGTCCCCCTGGACTGCCTGTGGTATCTACAGTGGCAGACTCAGTGCCCACCCGCCTTTGCCCTGGAGGTGCTGATGGCGGGGGGAGTTTATTCTCCCTCAACTCTTGTCCTCCTTAAGCAAAATCAAAACCGCCCTCCTATCTTGATCAAAGGCTTCTAGAAAAACACGGCTCCCACGAGGGGTAATGTCCCCACGCAGAACGTTTTATTCTTCTCCAGCCTTGGACAGGCCAGTCCGGCTTCAATTACATTTTGCACCAACCACTAGCCTGGGGTGGGAATGGCCCCATGAAGTTTTACTGGAATTGGATAATTGCCTTTTTTTTAAAAAAATGTTTTTTTCCTGGCTCTAATTGTAACAATTCCTGAAATCAGGAAATGTAACTTTCCAGAAATGACCATTTGGTTTATGAAAGGGTTCCCGAGGTTTGATGTGCAGAAGCTACATGAATGTCCTAACTGCCTGGCCAGCACCTGCAATTGAGGGGGAGTAACAGGTTGGCGGTGTCCCCAAGACAACACTGAGGGATCTGGGGAGGGAGGTTTGGTAGCAGTCAAGTCTTTCCAGGGCCACACAGAGACATAAGAGGGCTTTTTCCATTTTCCACCAAAGTGCTGCCCGTGCTCAAATTGCTTCTGCCTTTTTTTGTGTGTAGAAAGGGGGTGTAGGAGGGAGGCTTCCAAGCTGGGGGTCTGCTGGGCTTTACTGGCACAGGGCTGGGAAGCAGGATGAGCTCACCTCTGCAGGAGGAGTTCTTCTCACCCTCGCTGGGGAGCAGGAGAGGAGCACAGAGGGGTGGAGACATTTCTGCATCAGCCTCCTCTGTGCAGCAGGAGCAGATGTCTTTTCCCCAGAGGCACTACCAGCTTCATTTCCTTCCCAGCCCTTTACAAAGCCCATGAATCTCTGCTTCTTATCACATTCGGGGGTGAGCGGGTGTGTGAGACTCTGAGGTTGAGCACAATGTCGGACATCACTCTCCCTCTCAGCTAGAGGCAGGAACAAGACATCAAAGAGGGTTTCCCATCAGTTTGGCTGCCCTGTGTTCCGGCCAGCCTGACTCTGAGTTTTCCAAGAGTCTAGTTCTTTCCCACTGTCTTGCTTGACAGGTGGCTCAGGAGGTGTGAACTGTTATCATTTTGTATTACTTTTTTGAGATGAGTGGCTGGATAGCTGAATAAGGAGGGGTAAGAAGAGGAATATCTGGTTCTGGCAGGCCACCACTTCAGTCACACCTCCAGTCACTCCATCACTGCATAAAGTTTATTGTGCATCTCACTGTGCCAGGTTCTGTGCTAGGGGCTAGACATATCAAGAGATACCTCATTTCCTGCCATCTCGTGGCTCATAGTTCAGAAAGAACATACTCACGTAACTAATTATAACAGCAGAGCCAGGGTCTCCCGACTAACTTGCAATTGATTAGGAAGATTACACCCCAAAAAGAAAGAAGAAACCCTCTGGCTTCTTTCTTCCCTGCTCTCTGCTTTTCAATCAACTACGCTCTTGGTATGCAGGACGTCCGTCATCAAGGTACTGCCGTGATCCTACATTCATCGGGTCAGACAAACTTCATTGCTACAAGCACAGGCACAAAAGAAACTATTTCAGTTTTCTATTAGGTGGCTCGTGTTTTCATCTTTGACACTCAGTAATCCTTTGGGCTCCCGAGGGGAGAGTCATTATGATTGGCCAGGAAATGGTGAAACTTGTATTTCCTTTATAGAGAAAGCCTTGTACCCAGGCCCTCAGAGCACTGTTTGTCTAGCTGGCAAAGTAACATAGAGGCTTTTCTTGCAGTGGGAGTCACTGAGAGGATGACAGGGACCTGGTGTTTAACACAGATCCAGTCTCTAAGCCCTTATGTTGGAATCCTCTTGGGTCAGCCACTTTGACGGTGATCTTTGCTGTCTCTGAAAAATGTGTTTGTTTCTGAAATATGCGAAGAGAGAGAATGATTGGATTAACAGCAAATGTTAGGCTGGGGATGCAAACTGCCACACAGGCCCCACAGATCCCCTTTTTCCTCCTCAGCCCTCTGTTTCTGAGAGTCCGTTTTCTGCCTTAGATTCCCAAGAAATGGGGACTCCCACCACAACCATTTCTTTAGGTGGAGTCATTGAATGCTTGGGTCAAAATGCAAGAGTTCATATGGGAGTGGCAACAAATTAAAAGTAATTACTACCCATTAACATTTTAACTGGAATTAATAGAGTGTATTAGCTAGTCAGGCAGCTAATAAAGGACTTGGAAAGTTTGTATTAACAAGGAATAAAGTTGCAGGGAATTCTGCAGAAGCCGGAAGGGGTCCAATGGGATCCAATAGACCAGCAGGATGGCCCTCCTGTGTCTCTGCCACTGGCTTGTCCTGCCATCTGCCAGCTTCAGGAGTGGGGTCCCAACCAGAGCCTGAGTTCATGAGAACCCCATGCTTTATCTACCATTGGTGTATTTAACTAAACTCCTCCAGCCCCACTCCAGTCATGCAGAATTTTCAGCTGAACCTTCTTGGGAGTAGTAAGATCTAGATTGATAATAACCTGTTCGAGTTACTGGCTGGGGAGAAAAGGCAAGTGCAGTGGGTAGGGAGAGCTGGCATTTATGAACACGCACAATTGCAAGGCACCGCCTGGGACTATTTCTCTTATTTAGTCTTCATAGTGATCCTTTCATCTAGATTCCATCATCATTTTGCATTTGAGCTAACTGAGGCTCAGAGAGGCTAAACTGCCCAAAGTGACTCAGGTGATAGAGAGGGAATTTCAATTCACGTGGCTCTCGTCGGCCTCAGCAATTTCTGGGATCCTGGGGTTGCCAAAATTCCCTCCAGCAAGCTGGGAAATTTGAAACAGATTTGCAAACAGGGACCTCCTTTGATTCTTACTATATCCTTTTAGTTCTGGTATGTCAGGATTAGGGAACAAATCTATCTTTCCTTGCTCCTCACTCTTCATCTTTTGTGAGATCGTAATCACAAATCTCTATTCTCATCTTTCCACATGAAAAAAAAAAGGCTAGTCCTTTCAATCAATGCAATCTTCTTTTTAAATTCAACAATAAATAATAATTATTCGAAATTCTTCCCAAACACACAAACAGCTCCTTCTTCAGAGACAATGAATAAGCAAAACTATCATCTCTTTGCGTTGAACTTTCTCAGAGAGCAATTTAGGATGTTAAATAACTACAAAGAGATGATAGTTTTGCTTGTTCATTGTCTCTTGGAGATGTTTGTGTGTTTGGGAAGCACAGGATGCGAGGATCACGGAAAGCATTCTCAGTTGGGGTACATTAATAAGCTACTGTGTTTCTGCACCTTCAGTAACTCAGCGAACCCGTTTTTCTTTCTGATTATACATTAAATTCGAGTGTTCTTGCAGATGCAACATTTCCCCCTTCCAAATCAGAACGAGAGTGGTAACAATATGGAAAAGTGAAGGGGCACATTTGCATTGCATTTGTTAACTTTCGTAAATAGCAAAATTGTAGTTTAGCCAAAGAAAGAAAATATACTCAGGCGGTAGCTGTAAATGTTTCTGGAATTATCAGCAAGAGATATTGGGAGGGATGTGGGAGCGAGCTCCACAGTGAGTTGGAGGTGACAGAGGAGAGGGTGGTGGCTTCATTTTTTGGCTGGGATTTTGACAGTCTCATCAGTTGGGATGAAAGATAGTTTGGAACCAAACTAGAAAGTCAGGTAACAGACAGCAGAGAAGGATGATGGTCATTTTGAGCTCTGAGTCATTTTGAGCTTCTTAGCTTGCCCAGTTTTGTCCAGTCCGCCATGATGCCCTCTTCATGTGGCACCTGAGAAAGTCGGCCTATTCAGTCCGTCTCTGGCTCTCAGTCTTTACTCTCAGCCTTGGTTCAGATGATGGACTCTGGTCTTCCTAAAATTGGGGGACATCATGTTTTTCCTGCTCATTCGTTTCTCTGACAAGTATCACTTTGTCACATCTTATGTGATGAAGTCTGTGTGGCTGTGTATCATGCCTTCCCAGCCTCTGGTTGTATATCCGGGCCTATGGTAGAGGGCTGGGATGTAGTAGAGAATGAAGTAGGCAGAGTCCTCCCCTGGAGGAGTTTGGAGCCCAGTGGGATTTTTTAGTTGAAGGCCCTGTGTCCAAGAATTTAAGAGATTTACCCATGGTGCTACCACTGATTTTAAAGCCGAGAACTAATTCTAACTGTCCTGCCTTTGAACAGAGTTCAGTGTTAGTTCTTCCACAGATACACATTCTAATTTCATGTCTCATGATATTTCAATGAAAATGGAAACTCCTAAGGAGTAAAAACCTTTATTGTTTTTCTGGCCCACAGTGGTGAAACCCAGTCAACACCAGTTCCCACTGTGGCCACATTGAAGATATCACCACTGTGTTGCTGAAAGCAGAGACAGGAAGGGATGTGAATGACACGCTGAAATAGGGCATTTCCGTCATATGGGCACAAGAAATGAAAAAAATCTTGGGAGCATGATGACCCTAGAGGACAAAAAATAAAATTAGGAGATGATGAGTTCTGTGTAAATATTTTTTTGCTTTTGTTTCTGGCATAATGTACTAAACTGGAGTTTATATATTTGAAAATTTTACATTTTAATTTTCAAAAAATATTTTAACTTTTAATAATGTCTGTCAGTAACTGTGATGGGCCATTTCCAGTACAGCACTGGTGTGACCAATAGCAATGGGTAATGGCTGCAATCACAAAATCTTGGCCAACATCCTTATTGAAATACTATCTGTAATGTAAATGCCAGTGGGTTGATCCCCCAAGGCAAGACAGGATTCACTAGAATGTTGGCCTGCAGGTTTGTCAAAACACGGATGAGTTGAGAGAGCTCCTTGGCTCCAAGTCAGTTCAGTGGATCCTTGAGTTAAGACCAGCCTGACATACAAACAACTTGGGTTATGACTGGAATTTTAGTTTTAACTTATGATGGAAGTCTTGAGTTATGACCCAAATGCTGGCTGTTTGTGAGTCCAGATGGTCTCAAATATAGATTTAACCCTTGAAGTGTTCTGAAAGGAACATTACAACATCCTTTCCTGTATGGGGTTAATTGAGAAATCCTGGGCCAATGTCTCTCTAAGTAAATCAGGATCTGCCTGAATATAGGAAAGAGTTTGAAGGCTGTATAGAGGAACCTGAGCCTTCAATTGATAACTTGAGTTACGACAAGCCCCTGGGAACGAATTTAGTTTGTAAGTCAAGGATTCACTGTTTCTTGTAAAGTGTCCCTTTGAGGATTCTCTTTCACTTCTCTTGCTTCGATGGAGTTTGTGTGCCTATATATAAGCTCTTCCTGGCCTCCCCACCAGGCTTGATAAAGCAGACCCAGGAGGACTGAAGAACAACTAAGGGACCAGTAGTTTCGGCTGCATGAGCATATTAGTTTGAGTTATGTTTGTACACAAGGAACAATAAACCCAAAATGTGGGGGTCTTATTCAAAACAGCTTTTATTATTCTTGTGCAAGTTCAAGCAGGCAGCTAGCACTGTTTTGGCTGTGGTTAACCCCCCAAATCCTTAGACATTCAGGTCCTTCTATATTTCCCTTTACCATTCTTAAAACAAAAGCTTTATTCCTGGCCCATCATTCCCAGGTTCCAAGAAATAGATTGGAGGAGAGATGAAGAAAGAAGGAAGTTCCAGAAATCTTCCCCATGATGCTACTACTCACCTCCCTTTGTCAGAATGCTGTCAAGTGGCAATGTAGCTGCAAGGGAAGCAGAAAACACCTGTTTATTCTGGGCTCCTATGTGCTCAGTTGAGAATCTATTATAGAAGAAGGGAGGAATCTGTTATTGAAAAAAGGCAAATGAGGGACAGCTGGTAGGGTCTGCCAGAGTGGGAATGGAAATGACCATCAGAGGTTTGCTGTATCCCATCTCCAACTCTGCATGGCATATCTTCATTAGTTCTGCTTATGACTCTGTGGAGCAAAGATTGCCAGAAGTCATGGATGACAAATGGCCAAGTTCATGACAACAAAGCTAATCAAGGAGTTGAGCTTCATACCCTTGTGTTATGGATTAAAAACTGGTAGTCAGCTTAAAACCAGCTGAATTAAATTGTCATGGTGCTGCATGTAGATGGCCCATCTGAGGACTGTTGCTGCATAAAAAGAGATGTGGCGAGGAAGAGTGAGGTACTTTGAGTTCTCCTAAGTGTTGTTGTTTGGAGCCATTGGTTCTGGAGGAGCTGGTGGAGTTTTTTCCCTGATATGAATTTGGCCATTATCATTGGAGGAGCTTGGGACCTTGTTGCTGAGAATGGCTGCAGTTCACTTCGGGGGAGCTCTGGTCCCTACTCTGAGCACTGGTTCCTAGCTCCGGAGGGGAAGATGTGTATTGTTCAATCTCCAGGAGAAGCTTGTCACGCTGGCTTCCTGACATGTACTTGGCTGTTCTCATCATCAGAAGAGACTGGGACCTCATTGTTGCTGAGGATGGCTGTGGTACTTTTTGGGGCACCCTTGGTTCTTACTTTGAGCATAGCTTCTTGGCTGTAGTGAAGAACCCTCAACCTACTAGCACAGATCTTTCATCCGCTGGCATAGGCTTTCTAGCTTCCACCACTGACCTTTGGGTCTTCCCAGCACAGATCTGTAAAGCAGACTTGCATAACTCATTGTCGTGGGCTCTGGACCTCCAGTTGGACTCATGGGAGGTATTGTCATGGGCTCTAGGTTTCCAGCTGGACTCATGCAGGACATTGCTGTGGAATCCAGGCCCCTGGCTGGATTTTCTAGGTCTTCAGTGTTGTGGACAGATTTCCTGTACTTTCTTGTACTTAACTCTGGATGATCGTCATGAAATAATATTATAAATTCTGAGTCTGTATATAATTGCTGTCCGTACAACTCCTGACTACAACACCTTGTGTCTTCCTATTTCTTAGCTCCATACTTTACTACATTTATCTCGCTGTTTTTATTCTAGGGAAACAATAGTGGTTTAGAGAAATGATGCTGAAGCTCTTTCTGGAGAAGGACTAGACTTTCCTCCATGAAACTTCCAATTGCCTGCAGACTAGCACATGTCCTCCTGCAGGTCTGGTATCCTATTCATACCATGTACAACTCACATGAAACTTGGACACCCCAAACCCTCTCCATTGATAGGAATCATGGATTATGTATATGATTATGAGAAATTGCTACAAAGGTTTTAAAATTCTTATCTTCAACTTCTGTGTTTATCTTAGCATGGACCAGTAATATGCAGTTCATGGGCCAAGCACTGGGCCTAGGACCAACTTTTGAGTAGTTTGGTTTGGAGTTGGTTTTTGAGATGATGCACGTCAAGGCTGAGAACTCGTCTTTCCCTCAAGCTATTTACAGTATTAGCTTTTGGTCTCTCGAAGCTTCAGTTTCCTTGGTATTAAATGCAGATAATAATAACACTTATGTCATGGTTTTGATAAGAATGAACTAAAATAATATATCAGAAATACTTACAATGCTAACTGAAACTAAATACATAATATTACATGTGTACCCTTTGTTATTTAGGATAATGCAAAAATAAAATATATCTATAACACATATATAGATTTATCTATATATAAGATATATATAGATATCTATATAAGATATCTATATTGATATCTATATATATATATGGTGAGAGAGTTGTAGATATCTCTGGGTGGTGGAATTTGAGTTGATCTTGATTTTTCTTCATATATTTATCAATTTTCTGCAATGTTTATAAATTACTCTGTAATCAGAAGAAAAAAGCCATTAAAATTTGTTACGCCTATTTTCTTTGCACTGATTTTTTTGGACAGAGTTTAATATTCTTTCTCAATAGCACACTTATTTTGTAAAATTGGTTTTGCAAACAATTTCCACCCTTCCTTTGATGTTTTAGAAGTGTCTACCTCATCTTCATTTTGCAAATTCCAAAGGAGGAAAATAGTCTATAAAACTTTTCCCCACTCCAGCTGGAAGCCTCGGAGATGCTTGAGCACTCGTGTCCTCCACCCTCCTCACCTGAGGCAGCCTCATTGTCACCCTGTCTGGACTTCTCTGATGATTCAGGGAGAGGAGGTACCCCAGTTCCACAAGCAAACAGGCAGTAGGCTTACATTCTACCCATGGCCGTGCACCATGGTTTACATTCTACGGTTGGCAATGGTATAGGTGATGGCACAGAGGATGCATTAGAATGGGGGTGGAGAAGTGGGGACAGGAACATCAAGCTCATAATCAAGATGTCTTCCCTTCCAAATCTTTACAAATTAAGTTCTCTCTGAGGCTTCTGAGTCCTCACACATTGCACAGCTGTCTTTGAGAAGAATAGTCCTCACCTTGAATGCAGCTTGGAGACTACTACATAGTATGGAATAAGTTATTTTTTCCTTTTCATGAGGAAGAAGCTTATTGAGACGAAAAAGACAGTAATCTAAGTTTCCATAGATAACTTTTTTAGAAATTTGTAAAATCTAAATTGTCTCAAAGTCTTCCAAATCTTAAGAGGACATTATGACTACTTAATATTTATTATCATTAGCACTTGTTTAGAATGACTATCTTTATGACCTAGTAGCATTGTATGCTATTGTATTACAAATATTCTTTACGGGACATTGGAATCCCATGTATAATCAAAGCTTAGAGTAAATGTTTACCAACAGGGAGATAATTTTGGCAATTCTAAATGATTATAGAGATTTGTGGCTCTGTATCTGCCTTTATGTCAACACGTTATTGCTAATAGCTATGATTTATTCACTTCCAAGTCCTTGGTCAGTGACAGAAGCTCTAGTTATAGCTTTAATCCAATGGGGAAATGCAGTCCTTTTGACCATTTTCTGGAAATTCACTGAGATGACAGGAGAGTTCTGGGTGCTCTTTTGTCCTGAAAGCAGTTTAGTAAATTTTTCTGAGTGGCTCTGAGATAAGCTGGGGTCTTAAGCCATCCATCTCCCTTGCTGGGAGGTGGACTGGTACATGTCAGCAACTCCCATGAGCATCTAAATTACACTTACACCGAATCACAGAAAGGGGTGGAACACGGAGAGCAATGAGGAGGGTCAGAGCCATGGTTTGGACTGGCGTCCCCCAAAGGCCCATGTGTTAAAGGCTCGGTGGCCAGGATGATGGTATGAGGAGGTACTGTGGATCTTTGGGAGCTGGGGCTTAGTGGGAGGTCCCAGGCATGTCTTTGGAGGAGATTGTGGGATCCAGGTCTTCTCTGTCTATTTCCCTGCCCATCTGTCTTCTTTTTCTGGTCTTTGTTGTGAGCAGAATTCTGTTATACAAGCTCCCTGCTACTGCTATTTGGACATCCAGTCTTGCACTAGAACATCTCAAGTCATGAGCTAAACAAACTCTTTCTCTTTGTAAGTTAATCACCTCAGGTATTTTGTTTTGGTAACACAAAGCTGACTGATACAGTCAGTTTGAGTTTCTTTGTTTTCTCCCAAAGAGAAAAGACTGGGGGCCTTAGAGACAAAAATGCTGTTTAGAGGGCATTTATATCCATCTAATGTCCCATAACATCTTTAGCCAGACCCTCTGAATTTTACCAGACAGACCCACTTGCTTAAATCCATTAATTCAGCTCTTGGTGTGAACTGAGGTTCTTAGTAGTATGGGGAGAGCTCAGAAGGAATGGAGAATTAGACATAGCTGTAGAACTTGGAAGACTTTCTTAGCCAATATATCCCTACCCGTTTTCTTCCATGCGAGGAATTCTGATTTGGGCTATTTATTTACGTATTTATTTTTATTTAAGAGAAAAAAGACACAGAAAAGAAAGACAAAAAGCAAAAGAGACAAACAAATGACAACAGCAAACCCAAAACAGTAACATTATAGGTTTACAAAACAAGATGATAGGAACTTGACGATGGTTACAATATTGCATATCGTTACCTTCAACAGGGTTGTTTACATGAACAGATATAGACAAGCAAAATTGATCTAATCATGTAAGTATTAACCGTTCTTTCTCAGTAACTAATATATTCAGCAGTATAGTCATTTTAGCTATCCTACATAAACATATATACAGATTTATGTCTTTTTCCTTTTCCCTTCCTTCTTTCCTCTTTTTCCCTTCCCTGATTTGGGCTATTTAGACAACTTTGGCAGTGCAGTGGTTCCAAATCTGTGGATCTGATCAATTACAAGTCAAAAATATTTGAAAAGAATTCTGTCTGTATTGAACATAAAAACTATTTACACTGCATTTGCATTGTTTTAGGTATACGTAATCTAGGTATGATTTTAAGTATATCGGAGAATGTGCACAGTTTTTGTGCAAATTTTACACCATTCTATGTAAGAAGTCTGTACAGGTTCAGATTATAGTGTCCATGGGGGTCCTTAAAGCAACCCTCAAGAATATCAAGGGACAGTTTAATTTATTTTCCAGTTTCTGAGGTCTAAGCATTTCATCTGGCATTTTATAACGATCTCCCAGGTTTCCAGGATTTTCATTCTACCTTTCCAACTGGGTCGCTAACTTTGTAGCTCTCTTGTATATTACAAAGCTTTTATTTTCTGTATTGCAGTTCATTTCAAAGGATGATATTCACCAGTGGTTCAAGGCCTACTGAAAGGGAATTCATCCTCCCTCCTCCTCTTTCCCTTCTGTTTGCTGGTCTCTGGGAGGGGCAGAGTCCTGCCTGCAGGACGAGTGCCCGCAGCTGGCCTTTGCCAGAGGTGTGCCAACAAAGGAAGAAAACGAAAGCAGAGTTACATTAATTTCAAGCTCCATTAGGGGCATGTGTTGGGCGAGGAAATCAATGGGAAAAATGAAGCTGGCAGGAAAAGAACTTCTTTTTCTCTCTTTGTAGAATCCAATTGACCAATCATAATGATAGAGTGGAAATCACTAAGCAGCACCTATTTTAAAAACAAAGAAATTTTTAAAAGATCACATCCAGCAGCAACCACAACAACAAAAATGGTTTTGGTCATTTCCAAAGCATAGCTTAAAAAGATAATTGCCATTTTATTCTTTTTTTCTTTGCATGGCAAAATACCAGATTGGGCCCAGGATTACCGCACATAGATAGCCATTGTGAGAGCCAGATGCTTTGAATGAAGTGGGAATTATCATTCTGAGTTTGCTACAGTCATTTGAAAGGATAAACTCTTAAGTGTCAATAGTATGGATGATTCATCATAATTCCCTAGCTAATGGAAGACCATTTTACAGTTTTGCTTTCAGAATCCAGTAAAGAGAGGGAGTCATTGGAAGTGGCATTCTTGTCTCCTGACCAAATACAATATGATCGGTGTTTTGAGGAAAGATGTGGACAGGTATATATAGTTTTCAGTTCTGAATAGAGCATGGGCAGAATGGATTCTTCTTCTGTTACTCTGTTTTCACACAATTTGTGAATGTATTGGAAATTCCACAAAAGGGAAGTTTTTTTTTTTTTTTTTTTTTTTCTTTTTATCAAACATTCAGTTTCCTTTTATGGTGAATCATTTCTTCCTGATTTGGAAAGCTGTTCCCGCTTTTATTGTCCTGTTGTAATAGCCGAGGGGAGCCACCAGGTGGCACCGTGCTAGTGGAGGGTCCCGGGAGTGAGCTACATTTGCTGGGCTGATCTCTGGTAGGTAAATTCCGTGCCGCGGAAGGGTCAAAGGACAAAGTGGGAGTATAAGGGTAAGGGCTGGAAGGGGATACCACGGCCCAGAGGGCAAGAGTCGTGTGTTTTGCTTAGTGACTGATCTGTATTGGATTTACGGAAGCCAGTTTCATTCACCATGTAAGACGCAAAGCGGGCGTGGGGGTGGGGGCGTGGAAGTCAGTGTTCAAGGCGAAAAACAAAACAAAACAAAACAAAAGAAAAACATATATATCGAGGGGACAGGAGCATGGATTACCAAAAATTGGTTGGAAAATCCAGGTACTCTCTGCAGAAAGGTCCTTTCATCTATACTCCTCACCTTGGTGAAGACATTAAAATGTGGGTATTTCTTCAAATAATCAATAATGAAAATCAATAACAGATTGACACCTTCCACTCGTCCTGATTTGGGCATAACCAGAGTATGTATGCATTTCTTGCCATTTCAATTTAAAAGTTAAAAAATATAAATTGTCTCCACTTTGGTCAGTTATCTGGATGTATAATTAAGTTGAGAATCTGTTCCTTAATGCCTCCTCAACTCTGACGGAAGGTATATAAAACAGCAGATCCACTTCTCAGGGGAGAAGGAGGGTGACCTGCATGTGGCATTTGTGTCCTTGAAGCTCACGCCCCAGGTAGCTATGAAATGTCTTCCCTGATGTGCCTAGCACTGCGGCCGGTGCTCTAGTGGTGAAGGAACAGAAGTCATAGCTCTCCCCAGGGTCTTTGGAAAACATTCCCGACTCGGTTGTGCAGTGGCACTTGTGACAAGGAGCACAGAGCCAGCTGCGCCCAGCCCCTCATTAACTTAATGGATTCCTGTAGTCAGTCCTCGGGGCTGAGGAGCTGGAGCTCCTGAGACTCGCGGGCAGTGTGGGTGTATTTATAAGTGTGTCTCCCATTACTCCCAGGTTTGAAAGCCAGGGAGCTCTGCTCCTGACACATGCACAGAGTAAGTGACACAGTGTTGAGGAGCTGTCATCTTTGTTCATTCATTTATGTTCTTACAACACCTAGTTCTGCTTCCTGAGAAGAGAGAGCTGATTAACTGGTATCCCCTGTGTCTGTCCTGGCCTTCCCGCTGGCTCCGTGGCTCTAACTCTTGTAGCAAAGACTGACTGCTTTCCAGTCACCCATATGGGGTAGTTGACTTTGCTTAGGGATAGCTTTTTTGCATATTCAAACACAATGGCTGTCTTTTTACCAGCTATCTCTCAAGAGGAATCTCTCCTCATCAATGAGCAGCCCAAGTTTAATCTGAGCCACAAAAATATTTTCTTGGGCCAGCAAAGTGTTTGAAAGTGTTTTTGAATCTGATGGTCATTTGTGAGTCACTGATATTCCAGTCCTCGGCGGTGTCAGCTGCATGTGAGTTGCATGCTTGTGGTCTCTGTCCCACTCAAGGGGCACCTAGGAAACAGATCAGTATGAACCCCAAGTGTCTGTAATCCAGAGGGTGGGGGTCAAGCTCATAGAGTGTTCCTAGGAGGGTATATTGGAGCAACTTCTCTGGTCCCCCTGACTTGATTATGTGGGAGACCTGTTAGCTGGGGTGACTGGGTGGTCAGTGAGAACAGGACTGGGCAGACCTGGGATTAGGAGGCCTGCTTCTTTGGCACAGCCCATGTGCCTGGGAGTAGCAGAGGGCCTCCCCCCCACCAGGAGGGCAGGACCCTGGCTCATCTACAAGGGGGATCAAGATACACAGCTAATATTTAAATGCAAACAATGATTACAGCAAAAGACATTGCCATTAACTCTCCTCAGAATACTTTGCCTCACTTTGAACACAATTATCCCATCATTCTCGCCTCTTTCTGAAGCAGTTCTGCAAGTCCTCTTCTGGGAGGGCTTTACAAGATATGATTGAAAATTTGGTGAGTCCTGCAGCCCATTGACACTCAATCAAAAAGCAGTTTCATAAGAACATCACAGTGCGCCCTCAGCCAACTTAATCACTGTGTGATTTCTGGCTCTTCCCCAAAGCCAAAATGACCACGAAAGGTAAACATGTTAAATCCACTAGGACACTGAGGAATCCACGATTGTCCAACTCTTTCATAAGAGGACTTCCAGAACTGCTTCAGAAAACGGCGAGAACAATGGGACAAATGTGTTGTAAGGGAGGGGGCCTATTTTGAGGGAGATTAATGGTGATGTGTCTTTTATTGTAACAAATTTTTAAAAGTGTAAACACTCATCATGTTTACAGATTGCAACTCATAACAAGTGTGTTACATGGAGGAAGGCTGGAAACATTTCAAAAAATAACAGGAGTCTTTAAAAAGGACATGTCCTTCAATCCAACAATTCTGCCATGTCCAGGAATCTTTTTTTTTTGGGGGGTCTTTCTGACACAGGGTCTCACTATATCGTTCAGGCTGGCCATCAACTCACTTTGTAGCCCAGGCTGGCCTTGAATTCGCAGCAATACTCTTGCTTCAGCCTCCCAAGTGCTGGAAATATAGGCATGTGCCATGACACCCGGCTCTTATGTCTAGGAATCTTTCCCTAAAGAAATATATAAATGAACGTGGAGGTATTTGTAAACAAGAATATCCATAACAGCTTCATTTATAAGAATGAAAATTTAAATAGCCTAGTATCCAACAATAAGGCTCTGTGGATTAATTGTATGAGAGCTATTCACTGGAATATTACACAGTCATTAACATTGATATACAGATGATTTGGGGGAGTCTAGAAGTCCATTTACATTTTAGTAAACTGAAGATTTTATAATAGCAGTAGCACCCAGTGATGTCTGCTCCTGGTGTTCATAGCCTCGAGTAATTTATTTCCAACCAATAGACTATAGAAACACTGAGAGGATGTCAGCTCCATGACTTGTTAAAGATTCTGTGATTTCAGCCTTGCTGTCATAGTCTCTTGTCTTCTTTATTGCTGAATTGACGGAGCCACTTTCCATGTTGGAAAAATACCCGTGGCAAGGAACTAAGGGTGGCCTCCAGTCAAACAACCATGGGGAAACTGAGGCTTCCAGATCCTGCCAACAATTACTATGCAGGTTGGAGGCAGATCTTTCCACATGTGTGTATTCAGGTGAGACCTCAGTTCTAGTCTACACTTGATTGAATGCATGTGAGAGAGCTTCATGAAGAGAATTCAAGCTGGGCACGTGCTTATAATCTCAGCACTCTGGGAAGCTGAGGTGGGAGGCTCACAATTTGGAGCCCAGCCTGGGTAACTTAGCAAGACCCTGTGTCAGAATACAAATAAAAAAGGTTGAAGATGTAGTGCACTGTGAAGGCTATGGATTCAACCTCTAATACCAAAGAAGAGTGAGAAGAAGGAAGAGGAGGATGAGGACAAGGATGAGGAGGAGGAGGAGGAAGAAGAAGAAGAAGAACAAGAAGAAGAAGAAGAGGAGGAGGAGGAGGAGGAAGAATTCGATTCAGTCATGCCCAGATATCCATCACACAGAAGCGATAAGATCATCAATGCCTTGTTTTAAGCTACTAAATTTGCAGTAATTGGTCACATATTAAGAGATAACTAATAGCTGAGGCTAGAGTTCTCAAAGTCTATCTACTACAAAATATCCGTGTCTTTGGGTGTGGATGGCATAAATGTAGCATTCTAAAATGTTTGAGGAATACATATCACTTAAATGTGATACTGGAAGACTCTTCTATTTATTCTGATGAAAGAATGGAGATTTTGACACTGTCATTGAATAAACAGAAGGGTGACTTAACAGTTTACAATTTATTTGGCTGATTTCACATACTTACGACAGAGCTATCTTGTCTCCAAGGCACATTCTGTATTTACGGCATGCGGGGAGAATGTTGTGATTTAAGGTGATTTTAATTCACATTTTTTTCCCCCTTTGTTGCATGTCAATTCTCTGGGAGCAAATGGAGTTTGGATTACAAGATGCTTACTATTTGAATACTGGGGATTGAAGCCAGGCCTTCACACTGAGCTACATCTCCAGCCCTTTTTAGATTTTCTATTTTTTTTTTTTTTGAGACAGTCTCACGAAGTTGCTAAGGGTGAGTTAAAATTTGCCATCCTCCTGCCTCAGCCTTGCAAAGTGCTGGGATTACAGGTCTGAGCCACCGGGCCTGGCTCAACACAGTGCCTTAAGTGCCCAAGCTCTAGTAGCCCTATCTCGCTCAGCCATTGGACCCAGGCTGCCCCAACAAGGGAGTGATCTCTGGCCGGCAGCTGGGGGTTGCCTGCTCACCGCAATGGGCAGCCTTTCCCTTCTTGAAGAGGGTGTCGGGCAGCACATTTTCTTAGGAGCCACTGTGGAAGGGACGGAGGCAAAGCCGTGATGGGTGGAGGGAGGAGTTGAGTTGCTCTGTGGCAGTAACGAAAGCTCACCCAACTGCACAGGGAAGACTTGAGTATATCTGACCCTCATTGGGAGAAAAGGACCAGATCTTTATACCCCATTGGGATGGGTTCCTGTTGGTGCATTGCCCCAGGGATGGCAAACCCTTGGGTGAGGTCGCTCTGCAAGACCAGGACAAACCTGAAGGAGCAGATGGCTAGCACCCTACATCAGCAGCAAGAATCCTTCCTCCCATGGGGATCTGGGTGGATGTCTCTGTGCCCACAGCCCACCTCTTGCTTCTCTTGAATCCTGTTCTTTGTGTGCATCCTAGGATCAGCTTCAGTGGGATTCCAGGGAACCTTCTCCATTTCTAGAGAAAATGAAAGAGAAAAGTTCCTAAGAGGAACTAAAGCCAGTGCACTATCACCCGTCTCCACAGCGCTCTATGTTTCATGTGGTCTAGTCTCCTTGTATACCACTCCCACCCTGCTCCACATTACAATAAATTCCTGGTCCTGGCATCCAGTTGTCCTCAGTCAGCCATTTTTGGACCAGTTCCTTTTCCATTGGCCCTGGCTCGCAGAGGAGAACCACCTCTGGACATCTTAGTGACAATGGTGCCCTAAAGCTTGGCCTTAGGAAAAGGTGCTTTATTTGAGTCTTTCTTAGAACATCTGTTAAGCATGAGAACATCTGTAGACTCTGCAGTCTTCCCATGGTATATTCTCTCCTGCAGGTCCACTTCTCAAAGTCTTATAAGCCCTTTCTCTGGCATCAGCCCTAGGAGTTCTGGCAGCTCTGTTTACTTAACACAAACTGTCACTTTTCTTCTATGCTTCTAGGTGTCATCCTAGTGCAAGTTTGCATCATTGCTTGGGGTCCCTGAAAGTGAGTATTTTGGGAGAGAGCTCCCAAATCAAACTTTACCTCATCCACTCTTCTATTCTTCACCCTGATCATAGTGCCCTAACCCTAACCCTCTCTGACTCCTAAGAGCACTAACTGGCTAGGGTTTGAGGCTCTTTGTGGTAGAACTCCTTTCCTCCCTTACCTGGTATTATGGTTTAGACTAAAATATCCTTCTACTTCCAAAATCTTTTGTATTCAGAGGCGGGATTTTTGGGAGGTGATTGGATCATGGAGATGTGATACTCATCAGTGCATTAATCCATGAATGGGTTTGTGGCTGAATGAGCTGTGAGGAAGTGGGCCTGGTTGGAAGTGAGTCATTGGTCAGTGACCCGGAAGGGTGTATTCTCATCTCCAGCTCCTTCCCCTGTTCTCTCTTTCTTGGCTGCCCAGAGTGAGAACTTTCCTCCTTAGAATCAGCCAACCATGGACTGGACCCCCTGGAGACCATGAGCCAAATGAACCTCTCTTTCTTTAAGTTATGGGTGTCAGACATACTGTCCCAGTGACAGGAAAGTGATTAATGTGCCAGGTTCACTAGATCAACCACAGGGTTATGTTATAATTTAACTCTACTAATGGGCCTAATGTCAGGAAAAAAGGAGGAGATGGATCCCGAATGTGTATATTGTATTGTAGAGAGGTAGCTTCTGCATTAGACTTTACAAGGGAGGGTTAAGACTGCCGTAGGCTCAGAGGATTCAGAAGCATCTGGGAATCAAAATCCCAAAGGCATCTGTCTAAATATCTTCAACTGGGCTGATATTTTCCCTATCCAGCAGCCCTAGCAGGTAATGCCACCTTGTGTCCCTAGAGGACACAGTGAGTGACAGAAGGTCATGATGTTGTCCCGGTGTGGTGCTGACTTGTTCATGTTGGGATCATTTTTGGAGTTTTTTTTTTTAAATGATTTTTTAATTTTAAAAATAGTAAAATACAACAGAACATAACAGTACAAAGTCAATCAAAACAAAGCAGTAGAACTGGTACAGAATTTCAAAGATCGACAATGTGAGTACAATAGCTACTATAGTATATCTTGTCATCTTCAGATTAGCTGACCATTCCAACAGGTGTAGTAGAATTGAACCAAAAACAAAACAGAATAAAACCAATAAACAGAATATGAAATAAAGCAAAAAAAAAAATAATAATGAACAGAGTAAAACAAAACGGTGAGAACCACACTGGGCCTCGAAGACAAGACAAAAGAGAGTCCCCCATATTTGCCACACTGCCCACTGTCATCCTCCAAAAAGATGCTCAGGCTGCTGATCAGAGGCCTGCAAAATCTGTGAAAAAATACCAGCATTTAGTTGCTCAGTGTTCCTTAGTTGCTATCAATTTACCCAGACCTCAGAACCAGCAGGTTGCTTACTGGCGGGGTGGGGGGTGGGGGGGTGTAATGTCCTTGATTCCATGCCCGAGCGCAGGTGCTGCTCGGGGCCCAGCGGGTTGTGGCCCAGATGGGCCCATTCTGGTTCTCCTCCGGCGGTCCGTGTGGATGGAGTTTTTTTTTAAAGCTGGTTCAGATTCATGTAACCCCTTGAGTTGTTCCCTTTATAAGTCACATTTATTAACTTGAAACAATCAGAAGGAAATGGTGTCAATCTTCTTTCCCCTGCTTATCTGTGAAAGTTCTCCTTCTGTGAAAGTGCTCATGGGAGGGGATTAGTGGAAGGCATTTAGTTTTGAAGATAGAAAGACCAGCCTCGGGCTTCATCATAGCTCTGTCTAATAGCAGCTCTTTTCCAATAAGAAAAGTCACCTTTGACAAGAGCCTTTGAGAAGTAACTAGAGAATTTAGTTTCTTTCCAATAATTATGAGAAAACAAACCCAGTTCAAAGAACAACTTGAAAAATTGTGGAAGGTCCATCTGGGGAAGGGAAGCTATTACAGGATTTGGTGACAGTCAGCCTGAAGAGTAAGTGGGTTGAAATGCCATCTCTTAATGTGAGACCTTGGTCAGGTTATATATACACTCTCTGAAATTCACTTTCTTCCTCTAAATAGTAAAAATCCTGGCTGTGGCTCATTTTTTGGTCCCATTTCATACCAAATGTCCTTGGATGTGCTATCAGTGTCTTGTCTGTTCGCCTATGCTCATTCATTCCTCAACCAATCTGAGACAGTGGCATCCACCACCACCCCCATTCCTCTGAATTGGTTTCCATTACTCTTAACATTGGCCTCCATCTTGCCAGGTGATGGGTCTATTTTACTGTCTTTAACTTAGAACTCCCAGGAGCATCCAAATTGGCCAGATAGTGCCCTCTCTGGGCGGGCCCTTCTCTGGTTTCTGACCACCTATTACCTTTCTGGCCATCCAGGGACCAGAACTGAGTCTCTATCTTCTCTAACTACACACTCCCTCTGGTAATGTTGCATGGGTGTTCTAAGGTTTTCAACGCCATCTTTAAGCCAAGAACTTCTGAACCGAGGGTACCAACCTCAGTGCTGGGCCTGCATTTCAGTCTCAGCTAGTCCCTACCTACCTCACATCTCCACTTGAATGTGCCACCTGCACCTCAAACTTAACTCTGACTTTTTCCCTGATTGTGCTGGCAGATCTGGTAACACTGTTTTTCCCTTTTGTACTCTTTTTTCTACCACAAGGACTAGGAATTATATTTCCCAGATCTCCTGTGGGTGCCCACTCTCAATCCCACCAATAAAAAGCACTTGTATAAGATTTGGAGAGAAGATGAGCAACAGAAGTGAAATAATTGCTACTCCTGGACTTTAGCAAGTGAGAGATTTTGCAGTGGCTTCAAGCAATTTTCTGACTCATCTACCTTTGAAGCTGAAATTATTCCAAGAGGTTTCGTGAACACGCTGCAACTTCTTTCCTCGCTGAAAGGAGGAGAATGAGCTAGCAGGAGCACCTCCCCTGAGCCCCGCTCCTTTCCTCTTTCAAGAGTGTTATAGGCACCCATCACCTTTCCTCCCTAAAACTCACAGAACTCTTTCACTTTTGGATATATCCTTTAAATCACTGGTCCTCAAACATTTCCATGTTTCAGAAACGGAAGACTGTTAAAAGAGATTGCTACACCCACCACAGAGCTTCAGCATTGGTAGCTCTCAGGTGGGACCAAGTGGTGCTCATGACATTGGCACAGGGGCCACACTTTGGGAACCACTGATTGAAGCTCTTGCCAACTCAGTTAATGGTTTCACCCTCTATGCAGTTTCTTCGATCAAAAACTCAGGAGTTTCTATTGATCTTTGTCTTTCCTTCATGGTGATGGCCAAGATCTTGGTTATTTAAACAAAGAACCAGAATTTCAGAGAATTTAGGTAGCTTGACCAAGGTCTCATATTAGTGGGTGGCATGTCAATGCATTTACCCCCAAGGGTGACTGTCACCAAATTCTATGTTAGTTTCCCCTGCTAGGTAACATTTTAGTTGAAAAAATGAGATTGTATATGTATGTCTTTTTTCAGTGAAACTTAAAGAAGGGTCTCCAGCTGAGATAAGTCAGAGATTTAATAAGTGAGGAACTGGTAAGATACGTTCATACAGGAGATCAGAAAGCCGTTTGATTAGGGAAGCAAGACAGAAAGGCTGAACAGGCTTGTTTGAGATTTGAGCTTACAATTTAAAATAGGTGGGGGTTTCTCCAGCAATGCCTCCGTGAGCTGTGATTGCTCTGGGATAAAGTCCCAGCAACGGTGTGCATTTTACATTGTGGTGGCCAAGGTCAAAGAGCTATGCCAAGTTACTTTCCCATTCCAAATGCTTGTCCACAATCACTAACACAGCACGATATCAAATGTGTTCTTCTTTGCCTTCTGCTAGGTGGGCAAAGATGATATTTTGTTGTTTTTAAATAGATACTATTTCATTGCATGTGAGAGTGAACATCTTTTCCTGTACTACTTCTGTGAGCTTTCTGTTTACGATGGGGACGGTTACAAATTTAGGATAGTTGGATTAAAGGGAAATATAGTCTAAACTACTGGAAAAAATTACATAATGTTGAGGGGGAGATCTTAATACCTCGGTTTAGAGTTTGAACACTGGCATCAAAGGAGTGGCTTTCTGGAGAATAAGTATTCCTCTGTAGTGGCTGGAAACATCACATTAAGACCATTGCTTTGCACCAAAACATTCTCACTGCACCCCATTCTACCACCCAACCCAAGCCCTGTACCCAGAGTCCCAGTGCCCAGCCCTGGACTCTCATATCTACTATGAGTGAAATTTTATCTGTGGCACAGTCCTGGGGAAACACCGAAAAGAAAGGAAAAGCAATGAATAAATAAAAAAAAGATAAAATAAATCCTTTTGTTTATAGGTTCAGAGGGAACTGTGTGTCAGAATTATGCATTCAGCAGCCTGGAAATGATACTAGTGAATGCAAAACTTATGAATCATAGACTTTTCAACTCACTGTATGACTCCTCAAGAGAAAATAAGACTCCTAAATCTAGTAAATTTGTCTAAACTGAGACCTGTGGTGCATGCCTGCATATACTCACATTTAAACCACACAACCACCCAGGCACACGTTGTACTGTTCCAAATTTTTAACCTTGAGTGGGAAAGAAAGAAATCTTTTGTATTTTTGAGGGAATAGCATATGCACAGGTTCTGTGGAAAGAGGACTTGGGAATCACTCTAAGGCCATACTTGGAGTGCTGGGTGTGGTACCAGCACTGGAAAGGAAACACAGGGCGCTGGGATAAGATGCTGGTGCAGAGGAAAGGAAACAGTTCTGAGGGTGTGCCTTTGACCCAAGGAGTCCAGGCTTGCCTGAGGTATGGCAGTGTCTTTCCATGTGATGGGATGCCTGTTTTATCCTGAGGGTTCTTGAATCTAGCATTGGAGTGGTAGCAGATGTCTGGTGTTTCAATGATGCTTTGTGGAGCTCTGGCTCCTGGTGTGTGACTCCAGAGGCAGATGAGATCTGACTGGAAAGGCACCCTCCCCAGAGCAGTCTTTATCTTATTAATAATATAGGCCATGCTTCTATCTATGAAGAAGAGTGATCTCTGCCCAAAGCCGTTCCAAGCCTCCTCCTGCATGTATCATGTTGAGGCTCTTGTATTTAATCTCATTCATTCTTGACAGATAACTAATAAGCCTCCCTATATTTCAGATGACAAAATTGAGAAACAGAAAGGTTATGTGGCATCCTCAAGGCTCCAGATCATGAGCAGAAAAGCTGGGTGTTGTGAACTGAATGCTTGTGTCCCGTCACATTCACATGTGAAAGCCTGACCCTCAGTGTAATGGTATGCAGGGGGAAGGGGTGGGCTTTGGGAGATGATTGGGTTTAGGTGGGGTCAGGAGAGTGGATTACTGACTTTAGAAGCAGAGACACTGCAGAACTGGCCTTCTCTCTTTGCCTTGTTAGGACATATCCAGAAGGTGACTGGAAACCAGAAAGGATACTCCCATAAGAACCAAGACATGATGGCACCCCGATCTCATACTCCAGAACAGGGACAGAACAAATTCTTCTTAAGTCTCCCCAGTCTCTAAACATCATGTGGCATTGAATGACAGCTTAAGCTAAGACGCTGGGCTTCAACCCACAATGATCAGGTGGCAGCTTCCCTGCTCCTTCTGCTGTCCCAGGTCACTTCTCAGTATGGTCTGTGATTTCACTGTGCTCCTCTGCTAAAACTTCATGCAGTAATGGTAAAGTGACATGCAATGTAGCCTATGCAAATTTCCCTGAGAAATTTGCAATGCTTTCTGGTACTTTTTTGGTATTTAAAATTATTACGAGGGTGCTGTTCAAAAGAAGACATCTAATTCTCTTCCTTTGAAAGACCAGAGCTCATACTCAATGAATTCATCATCCCCAGAATTTTATTATTATACTGTGGTCCTAGGTTCTTCAAAACTCAGTTCCTTAGAAATGATGAAAACGTCCTCCACAGCAGGAATTTCCTCATACAGAGAAGCTGTTCTTTCACCATTCACCAATTTTTGCCTTTGTGAAATAGACTTGGTGGAAAGTACACACAAGGCTTCTTCTAGCTGATCATACATTTGTCTAACATCCAAAGGCTACACCATATTGAGAGCTTCTCAGGGAACATGTCTGCTCTGGAACACCTACTAAAAAAAGAAAATCACTCCCGATTCTTTCCTTTCTAAGTAAAAGAGGACCATGTGCCAAGTTCATTTGTCACCTTCCTTCTGGAACAGCCTTGGTTTGAGACTCTTTCCCACTGGCAGCCCAACTTTGGGCCCTAACTCAAGCTAGTCTGATCAGAGAAGTCTTTGGCCTCTGACAGGAAAAAACCACCTTGTTTTTAGTGTCAGCCATGACACCGGTCAACATTCCCAAACTGTCTCTGTGTGACACCTTGCTTGGAAGATTTTGTTTTCTGCTCCAGTGTAGCCAGCTAGCCACTGAAGAACCCAGCAAAGTTAAAGATCTCAGGAGCTTCCTTTCTATAGGTAAAAGAGGGGCTGGTAAATTCCCCTTTGTACAAACATACTGATTTTTTAAAAAGGTAGCAAACATTTGTAAATTGTTTTTAAGCATATTTATAGTTACTTAAAAATCTATCACTCAATGCAATTACTGTGTCACTTTGGTTTAGATGAATGCTTTTAAGAAGAATGTAAATATTAATTAAGTACACATACATACTTGTATCCTGATTTTTATTGAACATGGTATTTTCCAGGTGATAAGAGGAATCCCATACTCTACTTCTCAATTACTGCGCAGCCAGTGAAATGAGGCAAGTTGCTTTTGAGGGAAGACTAAAGGCTTTAGAACTAAAATTGTCTTCAAATATTTGCAGTCACTTTGCAGTTGATTTGATTTCTTTCTTTGTGCTTCAGTTTCTTCATCTCTAAAGTGAAGTGACATCACCTACCTCTGATAGATATGGTGAGAATTAAATGAGAAATTAAATCAGCACCCAATGCCTGACTGCCATTTTTTTTATGATTAAAGAGTAGATGTGTGATTCTGAGTTATTCTCTAGTTTTTGAGCATACTATACCTCTTCTCTTTAAATTCATGTTAGCAGGGCCCACGTTTCTCCATTAAATTCTGCTGGAATTTTGTTCGCTGTGTTAGCCACTGTATCTCTCAGTAGCTTGTGTTGCTGCTAAACAGGTAATGATGAGAGCAAAAGTCTAAACTCTTGGAACTCAAGGACCTTTTGCCTTCCAAAAATGTTCTGGGAGATTGTAACATTGACAGCAAAGCAAGACTCCCATCTGTGACCAAATAAGAAAGGGCATAAATTCAGTTTACCTAAAATCAGTGCAACAGGAGTTGTTTACAGAATGCCTTCTGTGGGACAGGTTTTACTGTAAATGGGGAATGAGGTTTGGTTCCTGATCTCCACATCGATAGAGGAGACTGATAATAAATACATCTCATAGAAGTATTAGTAAGTGATAAAAAATGAGAAAGAACTGGGGTGGGTATTTTATGAAGGTGCCAGAGAAGGCCTCTGTAAGGTCATCAAGGAGCAGAGATGGACAGCAGTGAGACCAGCCGTGAGAACACTCAGGACTGCAGGCTGGCCAGTCCTCCCCCTGTTTTGCCCACGGGGCTTCCTGGGAAGAAGGTCTTTTCTTGCTAAAATCATGACAGTTTCAAGCAAAGTGGGAGCAGTTAGTTAGCCCTGGTTAGAGTTCCAAGCAGAGGAAACAGAAAGAATTTAATAAGAGGTATGCCTCAGGATGTCCAGGAGGCCAAAGTAATGGCATACGGCCAAGTGGAGAAGGAAGGAGTTCAGGACAGAGAAGGAGGCTGAGTCAGACCACATGGCCAAGGTAAGGACAGGTGGTGAACGGTCTGCCCCTCCCAAGTGTTCAGGTGCAGGGAGATGATGAAGGCAGGCAGTGGAGAAAGGCGCACACACAAGCAGGGCTCTGCTGCTTGGGAGAGAGAGGCCTGTGAGTCCCCAGGTTCTGCTGTGGTAGTGGGTGTGCAGCTGTGTCCCAGATGGTCTCAGAAGTCTGGCTATGTTAATGGTCTTCTTTTTGCCTCCATGATGGGAGAATGCTCTTACTAGATTGTTCTATTACCAACAACAAGCAGCTGTTCTTTCTGGGGGCTGTGTGGGCCTTCACCTGAGCCTGTTGTGGGCGTTCTGGTGGGAAGCATCACCTGAGCTCTCTTGGCTGTGACAGAGCTTCTCTGGAGGCCGCTCTCACACCTGCAAAACCCTGTACCCACCCATGTCAGGGCTGGAGGTTCAGGCTGACCTCAGACTACTTTTCGCACATGAAGAAGCCAGGACTGAGAGAGGATAAGGCAACTTTGCCCAAGAGAACTTGGCAGAGCTTGGAGAAGACCCCAAAGGAGAGCAACTGGACAAGATCATGCTTGACCTGGAGTCAGCATGGCTGCACCTGACCTGGGTGGATTGGTCTGTCCTCTTCCCGGTAGCTTCACTTGGGGTGCACAAACACGAGTTTGTTGTTAAGGACAAGAGGAGAGCTGTCTGATTTTATTCCTCTCAAGCTAAGGCCATAGAAGGATCACTGAAGAACATTGTGGAGACCCCAAATTTAAAAGGTTCACATCAAGAGGTATAAGTGCATTGGGAAAGAGAGCAGAGGGTGAGAATTAAAATTGCCTTGTAGACAAGGATCAAAGACTCCAACAGTGGAAAGGGCAGAAAAGGAGTTTGGGTCAGTGGTACAGAACATAATCACTGAGTTTAAATATTTGGAGGACTGACATACACTAATGATATGCTTTGCTTGATCTTTATGGTTTCTCTTTACCATTTAGTTAGTCACACTTTGGCCATCATGCTGCTTCTCATGATTTTTTCCAACTACAACACTTTACTTCTTTCAGACAGGAATTAAAGTGTGTTTATGGCCTGGGGCCTGAGTTGCCTGTAGAAGGAAGTGTTTCAACCTTAACTATACATTATAGGGGGCTATGTCATTGTTCATAGCCTGTGCAAGAAATTTGATTTAATTCGTCTGTAGTGGAGCCTATAATGGTTTGGACCATTGAGCAAAAATTTTTTTTTTCCTGTTGATATTGGGCTTGGGCTCATGACATTCTTTGGCCAGTGGAATACTACTGGACATGATGAAAGCAGAAGCCCTAAATGTGCTCAGTTTGTCTTGTCCTTTGCCCTCCAGTGATTTGTTATGAGAAGATCATACCCTGGTGAACTACCATTCCAGGGAGAACAAAACATAGTAAGTTCCTGTCTTGGTTATTTTTCTCTCATTGCTGGGACAAAATACCCAACAACCAAAATGAAGGAAAGAAAGGTTTATTTAGCTCACTGTTTGTGGAGGTTTCAGTCCAAGGCAGGATTGCATGGCCCCAGGGCAACACTTCAAGGCTGCAGCCAGCAAAAGCAGCAGGAGCATAAGGAGGTGGGGAGCAAGTCTCTTTTTCTCCTTTATATTGTACACAACACCCCCCACCCCCAGCACAGTTCTAGCACTCACAAAATCTCCTTGCCCTCTTGCACAGGACAAGACAAAGTCAGAACCCTGGCTACCTGCTGAGTCTCTTAAACTTCTAAACTTCTTAAATTGACACAATGTATCAACCATAACAGACCCCAACTTACAAAGGAGTTCTGTTTAAGGAGAATTTTGGTTAAGCTGGCTTCATTCCTAAGTCCAACAAAGTGAGTCTTAACACAATACACCTATGAAAATGTGTATACTTTTAAGTTGGGGGCTTACTATGTATGTAAAGCTGACTTGAATCCAACCTACAGTCTGGAGCAAAGTCACCCCTTGAGCCAGCTCTAGCTACTTACAGGCCTATCAGTGGAAAATAAGCACTGAATTTTGAGATATTTGCTACACACCACTGTTACAGCAGTATCTAACTACTACAAGGCCTCAGTCCAAAGCAATCGAAATTCAGTAAGTTTAGGCTGAAGCTCAGTGCTGGGTCTGAATGTATGTCCTCTATATGTTGAAACCTAATCACTTATGTGATGGTATTGGGAGGTGGGGCCACTGGGAAGTGACCAGGTCCTGAGAATGGAATCCTCATTTGTAGAATGAATAGTCTTACAGAAGGAGTCTCGGAGATCTGCCTTGCTTCTCATACCATGTGAAGGGGCAGTGAGAAGATGTCTTCTACAAGCCAGGAATGAGCCCTCACCAATACTAAGTGTGCTAGCACCTTGATCTGGAATTCCCAACCTCTGCCACTGTGAATAATAACTTTCCGTCGTTTATAAGCTACATGTCTGTGGTATTTTGTTATAGCAGCCCAAATAGTCTAAGACACTCAGGCATTAGTATTTCTTAAAAATGCGTTCCAGATGATTCTAATGTGCAGCCAGGATAGATAATTGCCCATTCGGAATATTGCTTCCTTGGTCCAAGAATTGGGCAATGATACCACTGCCTGAACCTGTGTTTCTTAAAACCTGGCTCTGGACCTACCTACATCTGAATCTCTGTCAAGATGGGCGTCTCATTTGTTAAAAATACAGATTCTTGGGTCTTTCCTAGAGCTTCTGTATTAGACTTTTGGGAGTGGATCAAGGAATGTGCATTTTAACACATTTCCCCTTCAGACAGCTTTCAAGTACACTAAAATTTGGGAAAGGTCCACTGAGGGATTATTTCACATTTCCCACCACTCCACAGTAAGACAGTTGATGATAATTGAAACTTTCTTACTAAAAACTGAATCCACTTACTTCTGCTTGCCTTTATGAACATTTGAGCTTGAGTCTTTTAGTCTTTCTAGTGAAGATCTGGAGGAGGAGAATTACATCCTGATCTGATTTCATGTAATGCAGGAGGTCGGACTAAGTTATTTCCAGCTCTAACACTCTGTGATTTTACACCATTATATCTGTCATTATAATCTGTGCAGCGTAGGTATGAAATGACTCAAACCTCTAGCTACTTCGGGCCGAAGGGTAGATAATCACCGCAACAGGAAGTTGGTGCTGCCTCAGGCATTTAGTCACACTGAACAGTGAGGCTCCAAATGCCTCTGGCCTTTAAGACTGAGCTGGGGCCCCACCAGGTTGTGAAGTATGCAGTAGCTACTGTAGATTCCTTTGTCTCTTGTCTTGTTTTGTTTTGTTTTGTTTTGTTCGGTGCCCCCCCCCTTTTTTTGCTGCATTTTCTGATCTTGGCATCAAGTCTGGACTTGAGTCTCATTGTTGGTCCTTTGGACTTGAGTCCCTGAATGTCAATCTCAGCTTTCTTCTGGTGGACTCTGACTTGGCTTGACACTTTGGTTCAGTAGTTCTCCATCTCACCTGGAGAATTTGAAAGAACCCCAGATCAGACTGCTTCCAGACAATCCCATCAGAAACTCCCATCAGAGGTGTCAGATTTTTCACACACTTCCAAGGAGGTTCCAGTGGGCAGCCAAGGTTGACAACCATTCACTGGCAGAAACCCCACTTCCTTGGAGTCACTGTCACCCTCCCCCCACAACCTGTATCAGATATGTGTCATCAGATTGCTGCTTCCACCGAGATATTAGAACATGGTAACCACATTCCCATGCAATAGATGAATCCTTTTATGTCAGTCCCAAGCCAGTGGTTACCCTCTGCATTCCAGGAGTAGAGTTTGGAGTATACCACTGATCATCAAGATGCAGGCTGAGTGGAGGTAGCTGGCCAAAGAAAACACAGCATTCACTGGAGTGAAGCACAGATAAAAGGCTGTGGGGTCATACAAAGCAGGGAAAGAAGCCATTCACCATAATGAGTAACTGGCAGCAGGCACTTTGCAGAGCAATACAGTTGATAAATTCTCTGTATTTAAAGCAAACTTTGAACAGGTGCATAAACAGAGATGGAGTGTTTTCTGCAAATAAAAGCAAGCAATGGCTTGATACAAAGAAACCATGTCTCAGTGTAGACTGAAGTGGAACAAGAATAGGGTTGGAGACAATGGAAGTCAATGAGCAGAAAGCAGGCAGTGAAATACATTTTGAAAACCCAGGTGACTCAGATGGCAAGGAAGCTTCTGGTGATACTAAGCAGGGGGTCACCATAGTTCTATAGTGAGAAGAATTGGAAATGTGTAGCAGAATCTCACTGTGTGTTTATAGCTTTCTGTATGTACCACAGCTTAAACTGACTATATGATAAACACTATCAATTCCATTCCAGAGGGTGGGCTCATAATTTTCAATTAATTTTTTGTTGTTACCATGAAGTCTGGGCTAAGGCTTGCCATGAAGTCCTTTTACAGATACATAGATAAAGTGAGAGGTTGAGGGTTCAGTTCGATGGTAGAGCAAGTGAGTAGCTCTCCCTAGGGAATGGGACCTGTGTATTCAGATTTTTCTCTATGAATCCTACAACTATGTTGCAACCATCAGCCCCTGAAACAAAATCAATAGCAGCCATGAGAAGGAGGAATGGGAAAACTCTGGGAATGATGTGGTCGGCACATTCTTTAATGAGACAGGGAGCCAGAAAGACCGAGAAGGAGCACTAGTTGTCAAACTGGCAAGGTTGATAGAGTCAAGCAGAGTGTGTCATAGCTACCATGCTTGCTTTTCATTGAGGTGAAAAAATCAGATGTGTTCTTCCCTCCTGCAGTGTCCCAGGGTCTACATCCTGGATACGGCAGCCCCAGCTTACGGACCCACCAGTCCAATGGCAGTGTGAGAATAGGTCCAGCCTCTCCTTCCCTGCCATGACTGGATATTGATTTGAGTTTCTAATGGAAATAAATAGACTTTGCTTTTTTCAGTGGTTTAAACCGGTCTGTTTTAGAAAGACACATAAGGATGAAAGTCAAGTGCTTTGAATGGACTTCTCACTTAACCTCCACTTCTTTCCCTTTCTTCCTTGGTCTGCTAGGGAGGCAACTTCAGCCACTCTACCCTCAGTGATTCTCTTTGGAAGAACTCATGGAAACTCAGCTGAGGCGGGAGTTAAATCACATTGCCACTGAAGACAGATTAAAAGCGAATGATTGCTTGGGTGCTGAGCTGACACTGAGCCAAGCCCTGGTAATATGCACTTGATAACAGCATATAGCTCTGTGGAAAGTCTCCTTGGACTTCCTCAGAAAGGGGCAGATTAAAAGGAAACAAAGGGATAAAAAGCCCAAACCTTAAATAACTAGAGAGAAGCTGGGTGGTAGGAAAAGTCTTCGCCAACTTCTGTCTCTTGGGGTCTTTGGGCCAAATCTCATTTCACACAGATTTAATGGAAAATTCTTCTGAAAGTCAAAATCTGTCCAATACCTTTGAACATCTTCCTTTAAGATGTTGTTAATGAGCTCAACGTCTTCAGGACCACAAGGCCTTATTGCTGCCCCTGCAGGGTTGGTGGCTACCTGGGGTCTGCTACTGGAATTCTCTCATCTGCAGAT